>JAQYXR010000565.1:0-74549 GCA_030545055.2 Neoaliturus tenellus
CACTGGGATGAATATGTGCTGCCAGTGCATCGGGTAGATGATGGCATTGGCAGACTGCACGCACGCCGAGAGTCGGTTGAGGCGGCGCGACGTGAAAATGATCCGGCGCTCATACAACATCGACGCAAATATTATCATCATGTTGTTGCTGTCCACCGCATTGTAATACTCTGTCAGGTTACGCTGTCAAACAAAACGATAAGGGTATGTTAAAAGGAGAAGGTTTAAAATTTATTTTGTCTAGCCCCAGAACTGCAATATTATGAAAGGTTGTACTACCTGTTTCCGTCAGCAGTTCTAAAGTTGAAACATGACACTTATGTTCATATATGTTTCAGTTTGACTAAACCATTTTCAAAACACAGTATACTTTTTATCTATTTCAAATTTTATTTAACTTTTGAAAATCACCATGTAGATGTCGAAGTTTAATGTGTTTTGAAAATGGTTTAGTCGAACCAAAACATAATAGCCTATGTCAAAATAAGTATTAGGCCTATGTTTTAACTTTAGAAACTTTAAGAACAACAGTAGACTGAAGTCTATGGTATTTCAAATTATTTTCTTTCCCTGCTTGTCAAATAAAAAACATACATACACAAAAATTTTTTTGTTAGTTTTATTTCCCTTCTAAAAGTTGAAGAGATACAAAAATCCCCTACATAACTCAAATTTCAATACTAAAGTAAAAGTCATCTTGAATTTTACCTCCATAAGTTGAAGTATATCTTAAAGATTTCTCTAAGGGCCTTTGTAAGTCAAAACCCTATAGTACAGGTTGCAATGAGTTGGTCCAGGATGTCTACTTCCAAATGGATACTACAGTGACTTTTCGTTTGATTTTGAGGAGTGAAAAATGTTAAAAATCAGTGACTTGTGTGGTTTGTTAAAAACTTTTGGGGGAAAATCACTGAAGTCGCAACTTTTTATTTTTACTCACAATTGCATTATTTTCCATATTTTTATGAAAAATTTGTGATTTTTCTTGCATTATAAGAAAAATAAGTAACTTTTCTGTGACTTCCGTGACCAATTAGTAAAATCTGAGACTACAGTGACCAGTAGACACCCCAGTGATACATCCATCCTAGCATCTGTCTGCTGTCACTACACTACGAAAATTCAATGAATCATTCTTGTTTTTCCACTTAAATGTGCAGTCATTGAGAAAAAAAATGTCAGAGTTAAATGTAGTATTAGGAAATAACAGGATTGATTTTCTATGCTTAAATGAACATTGGTTACACCATAATGAAATACCTATTTATGTTCCAAGTGATTTTCAACTGATGTCCAGTTTCTGTCGCACTAATATGATACATGGAGGTGTAGCAATATATATCAGGCAAAACTTAAGTCAATATTGTAAGGAAATTAATATTAGTTCTCTGTGCATTGAAGGGGTGTTTGAGTGTGCTGCAATTCATGTATCTGTACACAAATTGATTATTGTTTCTGCTTATTGTGTTCATAAATCATATTTGGAAAATTTTATTGAAGGTATTGAAAAATTTGTTCATTTAGTAAAAAGATTCAAAAATAGTAAAATAGTCATATTTGCAGATATTAACCACGATATACGGAACTACTCAAATAGGAATAACAGTTTTCTGGATAGCTTAAGAGCCCTTGACCTTTACTGCCACAATTACCAACCTACCAGACTCTCTGCCTGTCTTGACAATGTTATTTCTCCTTTCAAACCAGACGAGTTTAAACTCCAAGTTTTCCACCCTCACTTATCCGACCATAAAGGCATATTTTTTGAAATTCCAACTAAGCCTATGTTAAATGCTCCAAGTCATATTTTGCCTAATAAATTTTTTTCAGTAAGACTATTGAATGACACAAATTTAAATGCATTCAGGAATGACCTTTTAACTTGTGACTGGAGTAACATCACCAATTCAACAGAAAACGTTGATGCCAAGTTTGAAAAGTTTATTAAAACAGTAATCAACAGTTTTGACTTAACCTGTCCGAAGATCACAAAAAAAATTAATCAGAATATTAAAAATAAAAAAAATAACTGGTACACCCCCTATCTGAAAAATCTGAAAATCTTACTTTTGATTGCATATGAAAAATCAAAAATAGACCCTGCTTTTAAAACGATTTACAGTTGTATAAAAACCAAATATAAGCAAGAAATTATATCTGCAAAAATTAAAGCAAATGATAATCTAATTTCAAAATCTAAGAACAAATGTCGCACAGCTTGGCAAATTATAAAAGGTAATACCGGAGCAAATAACAAGAAACACCAGCAACCTATCCCTATAGATCCTGATATCCTTAACAATGGTTTTGTAAACCTGGGTAACCACCCCACAACAAATAATTCCCAAGCTCCCTGTGATTCTGTGTTGCAGGTTAATTTAGATCATGTCTCAGGATTCAGTTGGAATCTAGTTCAGCCGAAAGATGTTCTTAATAATGTAAAAAAACTAAGTTGTTCCAAAGCGGAAGATTACCATGGTCTCTCAAACTTTGTTATAAAAAAAACTATCGACGTTATTTTAGAACCGCTTTGCTGTTTGATAAATATGGTGCTAAAAGAAGGTTTGTTTCCTTCTTGCCTTAAAACGTCCATCATTGTTCCAGTTCATAAGAAGGGGGACCGTACAAAAGTAGAGAATTATCGACCAATTTCAAAAATATCCTGCTTTTCTAAAATAATCGAAGGAATATTACACAATCAACTTTATGATCATTTTGAGACAAACAACCTCCTTCACCCAGCTCAGTTTGGCTTTAGGTATGGTTTGAGTACCATAAAAGCAGTCCAAGATGTTGTATCCTTTGTTCTGAAATCATTTGAAAACAAACATAATGCTGAAGCCACTATGGTCGATCTCAGCAAAGCTTTTGATTCTGTTTGCCATAAGCAATTAATCAACAAACTTAAGCACTATAAAATTGATGGTCTTGAATTGAATCTCATTAATTCATAACTTAGTGACAGACGACAAGCTGTAATTACTAACAGCAAAATGTCAAATCTATTGAGGGTTACTAGAGGTATCCCTCAAGGTTCAGTTTTTACACCTTTTCTCTTCATAGTCTACATAAATGATCTCCCAAACAATTTGCCCCATAAATCTATATTATATGCAGACGACACAACCTTTTTGACAACAAGTAAAGATCTACATGATTTAGAAACAATGACCGTATCCATGATGGAAACTTCCATTCAATGGTTTAATGCAAACTCACTAAAAATTAATTCAGAAAAAACAGAACGTATACTTTTTTCACTATCTAATTTACATAAAAAAGATCTAGGCTCTGTAAAGCTCTTAGGTATAACTTTGGACAGCAAACTGAGTTGGGAACAGCACACACACCTCCTTTGCAACAAATTATCAAGAGTCATATTTTTGTTCCAAAGACTAAAAACTTGTCTCAGTCATGAGTATTTAAGGATGGCATATTATTCTCTCTTTTACTCCCATTTAAATTATGGTATCATTCTTTGGGAAGTTCCTCTGGTGCAAAGCGTGTGTTCATACTGCAAAAAAGAGTTTTAAGAACTATTTTAGGCCTAGATAAGTTCACTTCCTGCAAACAACACTTTGTGCAACTATCATGGTTAACAGTCCCTAGTATATATATATTTCACTGTTTGCTTTATGCTAAGGATAATTTAAGGAATTTAAGCACTAGAGATAATATCCATTTGTATAATACTAGAAATAAGACAAAATTAAACAAGACAAAATTCCTCATGTAAGATTAACTAAATCTCAAAAAACCTTTCCCCAACTAAGTTTAAAGTATTTTAATATGCTACCAGAGAGTGTTAAAACTTTGCCTCGAGAGAAATTCAAAATTGTAACACAGAACTGGCTTATAACAAAGGCATTCTATGATATAAATGAATATGACAAATTGTTTATACCCTTAGATATACATCCATGATCTGCCATTGGACTCAAATAAATAGTTTATCTGTGTCTCACCATTAACTTCATGAACGAATGCCATCCATTTGTTTTAAATTAAGATGCTGATTGTATTATTATATTTTAGTATACTATATTTGACAATGTCGATTGCAATTTCTGTAATTGTTTAAAGACAATAAACATTTTCTTATTCTTATTCTTCTTCCTGTACGTTACGTTGTAGGTCAAGTTTAATAGAAGATTACCTCATTTTACTCAAACTATATTGTGGTCCCGTGAATTTCAAGTTAATAAGAGTCGACTTTATTTGTCAGAAGAGTCAGTGAGTGGTTTATTGTTACATAAGTCGCTGAAATTATTTAAATCAGCGGTAAGATTAAAGCGCTCCTCCAAACAAACACTGCCAGCTAACACAGTGATTCAAGTTTTATCATTTAAATAAATTGATATCTTCAATAGACCTCTGAAGCATTTACATCAGAAAACATTGATTAGGCTTGTGGGGCACACAAATCTATACTTATTTAATACGCTAAGGGGTTTTTTGTCTTGAGAACTCCTCCTACAATTTTCAACCGATTTTTTAGTTTTTGATGTCGTTGGATAGGGCTGGGTCTGTAGTTGTTTCCGCCAAAAAATGATGAGAATCGGACTTAAAATAAAGGCGCTATCCACAATTAAAATCTAAAAATTTCCCATTTAAATAACATTGGGATTGAATAAAACATTTTAAACATCTGTTAATAATCAGCTGTAAATACGTGTAGTTTTGGTGATTAAAGATAGTTACAATATTGGATTGGTCAGATGTCATTTATTTACAGCTAAAAGTAACATTTATACTGTATTAAAATAAATTGATCGATTTCGAGCAACACCTATACTAGTAATTTTTTAAATAACCTAAATTAAAATAGACTCTCAATACTTACATTCTCAGGAATGCTTGGAAGCTGAAATTGACTAGGACTTTGGCATGTAAAAAACTGAAACATAAAGATTTACTGTTATTAATAGAATACAACTCTTAATAACAAATTTAATACAACAGCTAAGCAACAAATACAAAACTAATGCACAAACTGAGATAAATATATGGATAGGTATGGAAATACAACTGTTTGCTGTTACCTTTTCTGTTAATTACTTTCTAAATTTATCATAAAAGTAACTTAAGACCAGACCATTCCCCTTCAAATTTTTTTAGTGAATTTCCTTGGAAGGTGACCAATGCTTTCCATGATATGACCATCATGAATACACTTTGGGAGTTTATTAAGAATTACTCTGGCAATTTTGGTCTAATTTACTCAAAATTTCATAAAAGCCATTATTTGTGAACTGTGGAAATCTCTTTTAACTAAGAAGGTACTTTTTCCAGGTTCAAAGGTGAAAAGGAAAAAAAATATCCACGATACAAAATAATTCAATTAAACAAACATTTTTTTATTCTTTGATTGTATGTAACTGAACTGTTGCTGTCATAATTTGGTCTGAGATACGTCATTCGGTAAAAAACTTTATCTACACTGTTTGACAAGTTTGATAAGTGATAGTATCGAAAATCACTACACCCTTTTTAGAAGTTCTCGTTTCACAACATAGGTTTTTGTTCTTTTGGTCTAAGAGAGGGTAAAAAATGTCATCAATATAAAATGCAAAAACAGGAAACATAAAACATATTGAAACATTTTCCTACATCCTAAAAGACTAGCAATCTGAGATGTTGAAAAATGTATGTATTTGTTAAAGACTGTGCACTGTCTTATTGATATTTAATATTAAAAGCTACGCCTATCTTCACACATAGAAATTCACTCCCTCACATCATCACTCTACAAGATGTGTGCCATTTGTAAAATTGGAATGCCATTGAATATTAAAACATTTATTTTTAAAACAGTCACAAATTCTTTCAGGTTAGGTTGCTTCTAGATAAGACAAGGTTAGTGAGGATCTTGGCCAATCGCAACCACATTTTTTCATGACAAAATGCTATGCATTTTACAATCAACATAACGGTTCTACACAAATAGCCAAGACTTCATGTGTATAAAATTTAGATAAGGCAGCAAATAAAAATTAAGATAACCTAAAACTGAACAATTCACACTTTAAAACACAAAAGTACAAACAATTTAGTTTTTTTCTGAACATTTTGAGATAAAACCCCTTGATTTGCTTCTTTTTTTTCATAACAGCTATTTAAAATGTTGGATCTATTATGTCATTATGTGGATCTATTGAGCTGTACTAGATAATTTGTTGTTTCACTTGCATATTTTACATATTTAAAAAAAGTTATAGATCGCTCACCGCTGGAAATCCAACCAAAATGTCAGTTAATCTGGACCCAATTTGTTTTTACAATATTTTATATTTTTGTTTAAATAGACAACCTTACCTCCATCAATAGTCCGATTTGGTTAACATAAATTCAAGCTGACATGTTTTGTTGTGGACGCAAAATCTTCAGAGATTGCAATAAAAAAAAAAAATAAATAAAAACATAAAACAGCACAGACACAAGCACGACACATGTGGATAGCAAAAACAACGATACTGTCGCATTTTTGTTGCTTTGGTTTTCTTGTAACCATTGCAGCAATCCAAGGTTTTCATACTAAATACTTTCAGAATTGAACACGTACTAGGTATAAACTAATTAAAAAATGCACACTTTTCAAGTAAAATTATTACTAACGCTTGTTTCGTTCTGGCGGATGGGTATTTTGAGACTGGTGTTGGGTGCTGGGACCTCACTTTGGTAAACTGCATCAAGGAACTTCCATAGCTCATCGCTCGGACCACTGTGTGTCAACTCAGAGATGATGTTCAAGAATCTGGCAACAGAACACAGTAAGAGTGAACAGGCAGTATGAAACATTGGCTAAGGTATTACTCAAGTAATTCATCCCACCTATTATGACAATCTTTTTTTAGTACGATGGATACTTTTTTAACCGTAATCCATGGTTAAATAGAAAAATGCATTTAGAAGTAGAAAGTGTTCATTTCTGTACCGGTAATAGATTATGACTAGAGCAGTTTAACGGAACATTGCAAGGGTGATTAGAAGTAACAGAAGTTACGTAAACCACTAGATCAAAAACTCACGGATGTAACACAGTAAAATATCATGGACTCAACACAATGTAGACATGGGCAATGTTGTTTGGTGAATGTCAAGTTACCAGAGCCGATATTAATCCCATGTATACTCAACCTGACCGTGTAAAAATGACAATCAAACCGTGGAAAATCAGTCATGACTTTAGTCATGTTAAATGGCTAAAAATATAGATCAATAGGTTGCAATATCATTTGTCATCAAATGTCGTATGATAAGAAATGGAGTTACGGTAGTGACGGATTTGCATATAAGTTAAATTTTGCCGATCGGGCAACGAAAAAACCCACAAATAGTGGTTAGCGAGTGAGGAGGAGCATGGTCGACCGAAATAGGCACATATGATAGTGTCCAGTTACCTGGATGGTCGAGTAGTTGGGAGTTGATTTTGTAGGGTTTCCTTATACACTGAAAAAGAGGAGCTACAGGCAGCAAATAGTTCCCATTACACACGCTTACTCTATATCTGTCAACAAACAACTCAAGCACAGTTAACATAGCCATAAGTACCGTTATTTACAGCCCACAATGCAATTCGTATGAGAAATTAAATTACGTCTCATTACTTTATTATTTTATAGAAAAACTTCAGAAACGAACTTGATCTTACAAATTACGCCTAAAACCTACTGTGAAAGTTTGAAGTTGATCTGAGGCTTCTTGCGAACATAATCATCGGTCAATGAAATCGGGATTTGTCACTACACAGAGGGACCAACAACTATGTATAACGATTTCACTCCTCTTCGATCCGTTCATCCAAAAACTAATGAATAAAGATATTTTTAACTGAATTGGCATGACCGATTTTCTAAAACCCAAATGGTTTCAAGAGGAGCAGGTTGAGCAAGGGTTGAGAGAGCATCCATGGTTATATAACGCCCGAGTGGTGTAAGGATCGAAACTCAATAACAACAACAGTTGGGAGCAAAATTAGTTCTTATTTATTAGACGACAAGAATTTAACACTTCAAATCAAAAGAATGTTACTACAATATTTCCGAAACACTGATACAGTCGATCTACAAGGGGATAACACCTGATTTTGAATTTAATTAAACTTTTGAGATTTTACATAATTAAAACTGCACGGGGCGGAACGGGGACGGCGACCGCGCGTAGTTACATTCGGGCTCTGACTGCCGCTTCCGACGCTGATGCCGCCGCTCAGCATCGGACCTCGGTCCGACCTGAGGGGACCTCGGTCGAGGCTCCGTGCTGACTCCAGCGTTGTTACACCGTGCGAGACTAGAAATGCACGGTTCCAGCTTAATAACTTTGCTCATAATTATAATGTAATAATTTGATTTCGGTCTTTGGCGCTCGGGAGGCATCAATTGAGGATTGACGATGTCTCCTGGTGTTATGAAGTGTCTGATGGCCTATTTACGGGCCACCGCTGCTCACGCTGATCCTAATTATTGATTGATTGATTACCACTAAATAACAATTTCCCTATGGGAAATGACCTCTGGCCAAATTTGGCAGTTAGATAGTAGCTTTGCCTAGCGGGGTGTTACAGTTAGAAAATTTAAAAAAATTAATGATGGCGGTGAAACTCACTTTGTGAAAGATTCATGCCAAGGGAGGTAGCTAAGCACAACCAGGGCAGTTTCACTCTTGGGATCGTGCCGACAGAAACCAAACGTCCACTTGGAGTCAGAACTGGTCAGCACAAAAGAGAAATGCTGCACTGTAGAGCTGTAATACAAAGTTCAATCTTAGTACAAGAGGTGCAGATAACTAAACAAGATGCAAAGAGTAATTTGAGCGAGTAGATGAATAAGTTGTTTCATCTTATCGCTACAAAATTTCAACCCTCTGTAAAAAATTTATCCCTACTCAATAATTAGTTAGTAATTCTACTTAACTTTATTCGTCCTGCTATCTCTCTGCTAAAGACTGTAAACTTGTTTCAATTACTTACTTAATATGTCATAAGGTGGATTATTATTGATTTATAGAATTATATTTTTAGCAGTTTCTGTTGACAGACCTGAAGAGATAGGTTGGACAGAAGGAGTTTATGACATTATCAATAATGCAATAATGTGCAGGGAGATAAAAATAAAAACTAGTAGAAAGTACCTGACCATTTATTATTTTCCTTAACTGGCTTTCAAAAATTTATTCAATATTTCAAGGATTCATAATATATCTTACCTCCTCAAACATTCTTCTTTAAAAACTGTGTAAACTAATACATTAAAAATATTTAATTGTTAATTTGTCTTTACCAAATATATTCATTGTTTATTTGTTTTCAATTTCAATACCACTTCAATGAAAACAAAACCACTTTAAATTTGGAAGATTTGATTTACACTATGTTTTTCTTAAGCAATTCAATGAAGGTGGTGTTTAGATTCGTCATCCATTAAGCAATACTGAAGCTACATCTTAAGAGTCATCTTCACCCCTGGGCCATTAGCCCATTGTTGCGCAGTCGGCAATGTTAACCATACGGATTTTTAATGCAAAACATGGTATCGCATTCCCCTGTTTCGGACGCCGTTTTTCAACCGATTTGCTTTAAACTTGGTAAGTGTTTAGTTGAAAAGTTATACTATGTCGCTCATACCTCGGAATTTAGAAAATTTAACAAATATTACTCTTTGAGACGTCGCAAAGTAACTCGATTTTCCTTAGGAATATTTGTTAAATTTTCAAAATTCCGAGGTATGAGCGACATAGTATAACTATTCAACTAAACACTTACCAAGTTTTAAGAAAATCTTTTGAAAAACGGCGTCCGAAACAGGGGAATGCGATACCATGTTTGCATTAAAAGCCGTATGGGTAACATTGCCGACTGCGCAACAATGGGCTAATGGCCCAGGGGTGAAGATGACTCTTAAGATAGGCTGAACTATTGAGTACTGTACTAAGTACAGGTTTTCTACCAAATTTCACAAATGAAATCCCCAATATTACCCCTACTTTTCCATCACAATTTCCTGAAAAATTTCTACCAAAAAATCTGCCTCATCACACGTATTTTGTAAAGTTTTATAAAATATTTGTACAATATTGTAACGTTATAACCTTTGTTAGAAAATGAGTTTTTTACAACCAAAAAAATAAATTCTCCAAACTTTTTCATCACTTTTCTTAGCGTCACAAAATCGCTTATGTTTCATGACCCGACTTTTCCAGACCAGAAAAGTGCAGCCTGACAGACCTTCAATGTTTAAACAATTAAAAACCTTATTTCTCTCTACACAAATAGACAGTTATTTTAAAACCACTATACAGGGTCATACAGAAAACAAAAACAATAAACGGTATCAGTTAACTGACACATACTTTCTCCCAACAATATAAAAAGGCGTTAAAATCCTCAAAACATTAATGTCTTGATGGCTCAATCAGATAGCTAACAGCTGAGCAGCACGAGATTGACCCTACGCGCGTCTGTGACTTTTAACAACGTACTGCGTTTACCGCTAAACGAAAAATTGAATTTTCTCCGCAACCACTTGACATAGAGCAATAATTTAAAGTACTGGATTATTTAGTTTTTTGAGCTTGATTTAATGGTCATAAGTAAAATTTATTTAAAAATAACAGCTTTTTTGAAAATCCAAAAAATTGGTTTTTGAAACACTTTTTACTCTATAACTTTTGAACGCGCATTTTCTCGGAAATGCGGGTGGTGTCATTTTATTCAGAATTTTATTCTTAATAAACCACAAAAGTTTAATCAAAATCGTTAGAGCCGTTTTTGAAAAATTTGGATTTTTCACATTTTTTGAGGGTTTTTTGGGGTAAACTACCCTTAAAAATCAAAAATTCAAAAAAATGAAAAAACGCCTGGAATTATCATAGTTTTGGACCTACGTACCAATTTTCACCAAAATCGGACCATTGGGGCATTCTCTAGCTCTGTATACATCCAGACACACACACACACAGACATCACTCCGAAAACCACTTTTTTGGACTCAGGGGGAACCAAAATGGATAAATCCACCAACAACTCAAATTCGAAAATTTTGACAAAAACAATACTTTCTCCATATTATATGGTATAGGGGGAGAAAGTAAAAATGGAAACACTCAAAGATGTTTCGTTTACGGGAAAAATTAGTAGGTGAAAAGTTTTGTTTAGGAAGTGGCATGACTTTGCTAAGCAACCACAAGATCGGACCATACCCGCAACGGAAATCAGAAGAGAATATTGAATGTACGGTACCCACCAATCTTGTTTCAGTAGTGCAAAAAAATCGATTGATCGACTAAGTTCTACGCATTTCAATAACAACAATTAAAAAAGTTCTACACAATTGGCCAGGATTTCACAAGTATAAAATTTATGTAAAGCAGCAAATAAAACCTAACAACTGTTCCAAGGTTACTAAATTTGACAGTTCTATGTCAAAAAAAGGATGATAACCTAAAACTGCACAATTCACACATAAAACATAAAGGTAAAAAAATTTTCTGAACATTTTAAAATAAAAACCACTGAATTACTTGCGAAAGTTTTTTTCTTAACAGCTATTTGAAAGGTTGCAGTTATTGTGTTATGGACCTGTACGAGATAATTTTTCTTTTTCATTTGTATATTTTACAAATTTAAAAAATTTATAAATTCCTATGACAGTTTACTGATTTTTAAAATAGATATAGTGGTCTAAAAACCATTATTAGAGTGAGAGGTACTGTTAGAGATACTTCTGATGCATTCACTGATTGCCGCATTCTTAAAAACTTTTAAAAGTGCTAATTTTATGTACCCAGGTGAATGTCAAGTCACTATCCGGTGTTATCAGTGGTATCACAGAGCCAGCCAGTCAGGCCCTCTCTAGATAACAGAGTGGTGGGCCAGACAATGGGTGTGTGATTCATTCACAAGGGAGTTTCAAGGTCATCGGCCGGCCCACACAGCCACTGACACTGCCTCACACGACCTTTTAACAATTGTGTTTTGTAAACTTGCCTTGTATAGGGGGGAAACTAGAAAATGTTACATTAAAGCGTGTAAAAGATTTCAAAATGTATAAAATAGTCAATCCATGTAAATCTGTGCTGTTACACTTGACAGGCTGCTTATTAACACTTAGATTTATGTAATTTAAATAAAAATATTTTTTTAAATTAAAGATTAAGGGAGAAACATATACAAATTTCAAAATTCAATCACAAAGTTTACATGTAACAAAAATAACAAAATAATAATTCCTGCAGAACATTTACACTTTAAAAGAGAAACGTGAGTACTGTTATAACCATTACATGCGTGTACATGTTATTTCCCTCCTTTTTCACTGCACAGCCTCTCATAAATGGGAAAATTCGATTAGGCTGGATATTTTTCTAGAATGCTGAGTTACCATTTTTTATGTTTATGATTTTTAACACTGTCATCTCATCAAGAAGGAATTTTTTTTAATTTTGATTAGGTTTCTGAGATTTAAAAAAATATTTATTTACTATGCCTATTTAGCTTTTCTATACTTTTGACTCCATCTAAAACAGGTAGGGTGTGTGGTGAAATTTATTTCACACATTCAAGAAATTAATCTAAATATTTGTTGTGATTTTTTAAGAACAGTACCGTACTACATCACCAAGAGTAAAAAAATTGTAACAAAAAACTAAGGTAGAATTATTTTTATTTACTTGATAAGCTATAAACAAAATTATCAGAAGGTAAAAAGTGCCTGGGTCTTGCGACCTATCAATATAATACAGCTGTTGAAGTTTTCAGTTTAGTCTAATATGAGTCATATATGAGATAGTAAAGTGAAATTAATTATCCATTCATAACTTATGTGTACAGTGCATAGGTTTTTATTATTATGGATTTTATTTTTTATGTGCCAGATGAACAGTTCCCGCTTGATGCGGCATTTAAGATTAAATTGAATGGGTGTTGTGTTATTTTTAATAGGCCTACTCATTTCAGCCTGGTGGAGGATCAATTGTTGAAAAGATAGTTGTTACAGTCAGCACTGTTCCCAGCACGGTTCCCAGGATCTTTACTGAACCATTCATTAACTTGTGTGACACTTCACATGAGCCTCAGAGAACGATAAAATAAGCAACAGTGGTCATTCCTTTAACAAGAATGCTAAACACTATCAGTGAGTCTCATTATCCACATTCGATTATTGCTTACATATTAATAAAATCTTTTTTTACATAAAAAATTATTTAATGAGACAGACAGACTGGCAATAAAAATAGACAGGTCATCAAAGGAGAGGCTTTGATTTTACTTTTGTTAGAATAGACAACAATAAATCTTTTAACCTAATGGCGGATCTTACACTGTCAATATGGATCGCGATATTTGGATAGCCAATTCATAACTTACAGAGTAGCGATGAGATAACTTAGGGGAAAAGTATAAAAACAATGCCCACGGCCCAAATCACATTTAAACCACTAGGTAGTAAGTCATTTGTGTAAAGCATGCACAGTTGATTACCAAGACCATTCGATTGTTTTATTTGATCAATTGTAAGAGGTGATACAAAAGAAAATATCAAAGTTAGTTTATCAATCAACATTTACTTGGGCCTATATAAATAAGGGGGCTCTTAAGCAGACTTCAAATTTCAACGTTGCATACAACTCTAAATAGGTTACCAAGTTAAGAGAAAAAAAGAAACTGTTACTGGCCATGCATACAATTGTTCGTTATTTTTACAAAAAAATTGTTCTTAATAATTAAGGTAGCCTATACTAGTTTACAGCAGTGGCGGATCCAGGGAGGGGCTAGGGGGGGCTATAGCCCCCCCCTTGGGTATCCTATTTACACTAGATAAAATGGGTAATTTGTTTTGTTGGGTTGCCGAACGTGAAAGGAATCCGTGCGCGCCGCGGCACCAGGGCCGGATTTAGGTATGGGCCACATAGGTCCGGGCCCAGGGCGGCAAATTTTAAGGGATGGCAGATTTTTGTTGGGGATTAGATTAAATTAGTCTAAAATATCAAGAGTGGTACATGAAATTTATTTGGTTTCATTATGGTTTACACTGAGTAAAACTGTGAGGGCGCGAGCCACGACTACATAGCTAATTATTTGGCATCATTAGACTGATCGTCTTGCCCTTTCAGCGTAACCACTCTGGCAAAAATAAAAATCCCGGTGGTCCGGTTTCCGGACTGAATTTCTCATTTCATTCCATTTATTGTATAAATATAACGGTTTATCCCGACGCTTCTGATTTGAGATGTTTGATCTTTAAACCACCAGCAATAAGTTATCTCTTGCTGATTTTCATTTTGGATTTTCTGACTCTATTTCAAAACAAAGTTTCATCGATGGCCATGACACGATATTTTTCCATTTCATTTGTAGGTCTGTTTATAAAGCAATAACGTAGCTTACTATATTACGAAAATTGTGTTGTACACACTGCCGTCTCACATTTTAATATCGACTATACAATTGTCGCGTCCAAACGCTCTCTGGGATTCTATGTTTTTTTTTCTTTGTAGCTGATTTTGGTGATTTTATTTTGCCGTCTGCTTATGAACCAATTTATGGGTTGTGAAGATTCGCTGTTGTTTAGAAGCAATATAAATTAATTTAAGTTCTTATGTAGTTTTATTATTTATACAGAAATACTATTTTCTGTATTGGTAGTAGACAAATGTACGACCGAGAAAAATTTTAACATGGAAGGGGTTTTTAACTTTTGTTGGCAATCAAGTCACAAAAATTTAACTTTGAATAATCGTTTTTTTCTTCTCTTTCATTATACTACTTTATTAAGATTTACCTGGACCATTAAACAGATAAATAATAAAAGCGATACCCTGAAAAGGAATCAAAAGATATTATAAATTCTCTGTTCATCCCAAATAACATGCAGTCTTAATTAGCATTCGACCTAGACACAGATAGTGAGGTTAGGGCCAATAGCTTATGATAAAATGATGTTATTATGTGAGGATATGGTTCTACAGTAGCCTATGTACCAAAATAAACAGTACCATATTGAAATTGCAAGATTTGATATACTACTTAGTTCCACCAACATATAAACGTAGGTTTAAACTCAATTAATAATATACTTGAGGCAACACTCGTATTACCGTTCTTGAAGGTTTTGTATATCATTTTGGTAAAGATGGCTGATCAATTTCAGTGCTGTTTATTTTGGTGCATATTGTACAATGAATATTGTTTTGGAATATAGAAACTTACCATAGGGTAAAATTACGAAAATGTACATCAATATTTGTTTTAAAAACTTAATCACTTGAAAAAATAGTAATATCACTCAACTGCATTAAAGCATTATTTTAAGCACCGATATTCTAAACATTTTCCCAGGGCGGGAACCCCAGATCCCTCCCTCCTGTTGTTGATGGGACTTACCCCCAGACCCCCAACTAGCCCCCCCCTTTGGCCTATCCTGGATCCGCCACTGGTTTACAGCACACTGCAAAAAGCTACGTTTAGATATTTTATCGCTCAATTTGTTTAAAATACTTTTCCTAATTCAAAACAAGTCACCTTATAATGATCCGGCCACAGAATACTCTTCTTCCAATTTATGCGCTTCTTTTAAGGTTCAAGTAAAAATAACTTTCTAAAACTAGTGGCAACTGTGCAACAAGTAGGCCTAACCAAAAATGGTTTTCCATTTAAATTATTTCTTAGAATACATATTGAAAGTAAATAAAACATTCAGATAAACGTTCAGTGTCTTGATTCAATGGTTACATCACAGTATGAACTAAAATAGTCATACAGTATGAACTGTTGAAAACCCACTGATGGTGTTTAATTTAGTACAACTACTTCCCCTTCTAGGTACTTCTAACCTCTATTAACTATTTTATCATTAATTTCTGAGGATTGACTTACTTGTCAAATTCGCAAGGAAATGTGAACTTAGGCACAGATTTCAGAACTTGTTCATCCCGATAAGCTTCTGGAAACTTCTGAATTATCCACGCCTCAGTTCCGTCCGGTTGAGGCCCCACTACTTCACAGAAACACTCAAAGTAATGTTTCACATTTTCCCTGAAATAATATTTAAACATACTGTATTTATTTATTTACGGAAAATCCATTTTATAAATTTGATACATTAGACAACATAATAACTACTACCGAGATACAGCAAGAGTAATAAAATAAGCATATTTTAAGTGGCGCAGTACATAATAAATAATATAAATAATAACAAGAACATCTTAAGAATAACTTGATAACATAGAAAAACAACAACAATATAGCTTTAAACATGCAAACTAACTTACATGCTGATGACAAATAAGTGTTGTTTAAATGTACATTGAATGGAGGTAAAACATTGTAATGTTTAAGTATGGAGTAAAACATGTAAACCAAAGTAGTATGGACAGGCAATCGTGTTGAGAGGAAAAATAGCTACGGTAGTCGATAAGTGAAACTATACAAGGTTGACTTGTAACTATCAAAGGAAAAAACTTTGACATAATGAAACTGTATACTTGGTTTAATAGCCAATACAACTCTGGCACATGCTGTGGAAACGAATATAACATGGAAAGTGTTAAAACTGTGATATTGAAGAAAATGAAAATTTCTTGTAATAGATGTGGTTTTATTAGATTGTGGAGTGTAGAGGAATCATGATACAGTAGCTACAATCCCGCAAACCTGGATCAAAGTGGACTGAATATTGTCCTGGTTTATGAAAATTCTGGGTTATCGAGAAAGAAGTAAACGTAAGAAAAAGTATGAATAATTCACGATATTCCTATAAAAACATTTATTTATTGCATTGTGTACAGATAACATGGAATATCTTGGCATACTTCAATACTGGATTAAAATTATTAAAAGATATGGTAAAAAAACAGTCTGCATTGTCATAAGTCCACTCAAATTATTTAAGCTGTAAACGGCCATCACAGGCTAAGATATTCCATGTTATCTTTGTACATAATACAAAAACTAAGAACTTAAAATTCATCTGTTAAAACGAAGAAAAAGAAAACTGTTCTGTATGCCCCGGCTGAAGCCATTGACCCCTTGGAACCCAGTGCTTTTTATTGTTCTGTTTTTGTTGTTGCCTAACTTGAGGGAAATAACCTTCTGTGTATGTAACAATAGGTGTAGCTTAAAAAAAAAAAAAAAAATGGCACTAATTGGTTTTCTAAAAAACTGTATTGATGCAATGGACGCTGGAAAGTCGGTAATAAGCTGCTTTGCCAACTAGACAAAAGCGATTGATGTGTAGATGCAGACCTACTGCTAAGGAAACTGATTAGTCTGGGAATCAGTGGACTAAAGCAATTGATTCATTTAAGTCATATATTGGGAACAGAACACAGACATTTCTCATGAAACAACACTAAAAAATCAGTGCAGTGCAGTCCAATCCAAATAAAAACAAATCTTGACAGGCAGGGTTCTATTCTTGGGCCACTTCTCTCTTTATCATTTACATCAATGATGTCACAGACAACAGAAATGAAGAACATTTTTTTCATTTTTGCCGATGATACAAATCTGGTCACCAAAAGCAAAGATTTGTGATACTCTCCAGCAACAATCTTTATTCCAAATTAATGAATTTTTCTAATTCGAAGAAAAAAGGTTGAAGTTGAACTCGGACAAAAAAAGTTATCTCTGCATTCAAACTCATCAAAAGTGGCAATCAAAATTTAATAGAGTTCCAAACTTACAGATTGGTGACATTGAGCTGCATTGGGCCAAATCAACAAACTTTCTGGGGTGGTGTTGGATGAGAGTTTAAACTGGGAGCGAGCAGTTGGTGAAGATCAAAGATAAGTTGGCAAAGGGGACCATTGTCCTGAGAAGTCCCAGGGCACTTGATAATCTGGGCTTTTTAAGTGTGTTTACCACTGCTTGCTCGAGTCGCACATTGCCTACTCCATTGCTCTTTGGGGTACCATCAGAAGGTAATTTCAACAACAATAATTTGAGAACAATACTCAAACTGGAAAAAAATTAACATTGTAGGGAACACTTACACTTAAAATTTTAACAGTTCCGAGTCTTAATATTTGTCATGTCATTCCGATGGAAGCAATATTTTAGTGATGAACACACAATTACCTTTTTGAATATTAATTTTTAAACAGCCGTTCCCATTTAAAGTATCGAGGGAACTTATTTAAAGGCTAAAATACCTGTTTGTCCGCCAACTGATCCTGTTGAAACCCTGTGTGGCTACGTGTTTCGGCGATTATAGCCTACGCCATCTTCAGACACTTGTACAAGATAATAAACTATGATGCACCTAGTGAGGGAAGTTTAAGTTCTTGTACAAGTGTCTGAAGATGTCGTATAATTGCCGAAACGCTTAACCACAGAGGGTTCGGTTTCAACAGGATCGGTTGGCAGACAAACAGGTATTTTAGCCTTTAAATAAGTCTATATCTTGAGCCAGGAACAACATTCAATCAAAATGAAGTATTGAGGGAAGATTGGTAATAAATATCGAAAGGATATTATAGACTTGAGGCGAGTGAGCAAAGCGAACGAGCTCACCTGAAGGACTAAGTTAATCCATGATTGTGAGTTCCATCCCAACCATACGAAATTGCGGCATACAAGAAGGGAATAGGTAAAACTGGGCTTTATTACAATATTGAGGTTAGATAATTTAATTAGTTTTTTTATTTATATAGTACAACAATACACCTCTTGATGAATTGTACAATAACAATAATGTTGTGGCCAAGCAAGTACAATAATAATAGTAAACAATGGTATAACAAGGTATAATAGTAATAGGTATAACAAGTATACCAACCAAGTAGATTGGGTGGCCTTCCCAATTCGAATTAATCACCAAAATCCTCCAGGAATTAAAACAGCCCTGGATTAGAAAATTTTTAAGTTTAGAGCAAATTGTGTTGTTGTTAAGTAGGCCTATGTCTTTTAGGAATTGAGGAAGTTAGGAATATTGTTTGATTTCCTGATAGCAAGGTTTAGATTTAAAAGCTTAGAGATTGTGACTTATAACTGAAGTTCGGTTCTTACTTCTCTAAATCTGGTATTGTACTTGGGCTCAACAGGAAAAAGTCAACTGGTTTGAAAATTTATCATACTTAGGCCTAATTTATTTTAAAATTAAAGGGATCGAACATAAAGTATTTTTAGCTGTCTGAAAGATTCACAACAATGATCTCTAAACCCCAGCTTAGGGATGTAGCAGTTTTTTTTTTTTTTTTTTTAGTTTGAACATTGTATCAATATTTAGTTTAAAAGGAGAGCCCCAGAAAACTATTGAATACGGAAGATGGGATTCAACCAACTTGAAAAAACAAGTTTGGATAACTTTTTGTTACCAAATGAGGCGATTGCCAATAGACCTACAACGAGGCGAGTTTTGATGAGATTGATATGGTCATAGCAATCAAAGTTGCTATATAGCTTTATGCTAAAAGATGTCACAGAATTCAAAAGGTCAGTCAGTATGTCTAGCTGTGGGAAGTGGGTCAAATGAGACTAATGTCTTTGTTGTGTAGGAAGTAAAAAAAAGTTGTTTCGTAGTTTATTAATAATTTTTGGTTTAAGAATCACTGTGCAAGTTGGTTGACTTTGATGTTGGTGTTGATTACGTTGGTGTTGAGTTTGAATTGTGTCTCTAGTGATCAAAAGGTTGTGTTGTCGGCATAAATGATAAGATTGTCGGGAGGAAGATAGCAGTGGATGTCATTCACGTAGGTCAAGAAAAGTAAACGCCCCAAGATCGAGATTTGCGGAACCCCTTTAAAGTGCACCTGTGTTAAGTCAGATTTTAAAACAAAGTTTCTATCGTTGGTCAATGAAGAAATCAATTGCAGTGAATTTAATTCTGTGGGAGTCATGTAGGACTATATCCAGTTCAGAGCAACAATCCCCAGGCCCCCCGCCTTCTCCACTTAGTCGGGTGGGTTGACACAATCAAATGCTTTCGGCAAGTTGGCTGAGCATCCAAACACCCCCCCCCCCCTTAATGGTATTATCAAGACAGTCTTCGATGGATTGGATCAGGGCTGACCTTGAAGACTTCTTTATGAAATCTGAATTGCCTAGCAGAGAAAAGGGAATTTGTTTTGATAAAATCTGTTAAATTTGAATAGAGAATAATACTACTTTTTCAAGTACTTTATTGAGAATGCAGGCAACAGAGCTATTGGGCGGTAATTAGACTCCGAGTCGTCTGAGTTTTCTTTAAAACTGCTTTGATTTTTGCAGTTTTTAACACTTTAAGTTGAAATAACCAGAAGACAGTGAACTACAGATGTCAAAACAGTACCGGTGTAGAATTTTATATTCTCAATTGAAAAAAATATTATTCTGCATGAAGTTTTGTTTTTGAACTTGAAAAATGTAGGCTATCTAAAACTGCTGAAGAGTAACAGAGTTTGAAATCCCACGGTAATAGTTAATTTGCTTATAGACTGGAAATTGCCTGCTGTCTTGATACACTCTCAGCTGTGTGAGCAAAGTTGTTGTTAAAGATGTTTCTTCCTCACCTGGGCCAGTCACTGGTTGCTCATCATGGCCGAAATGTATATTTTTGGATGCCAATTTGGCCTTATCGGTACATCTTGATTCATATACTATTTTCCAAAAATTATCCATGAATTGATTTTTTAAGTGTTCAGTAGACAGGAGGAGTCAAAATGGAAGAGCGATGTTTCTATTAATTGTTTTGCCTTTTCCTCAGTTGAGGGAGCAACTGAGACACTTCGTCAGTTCTAAAGTCGAAGTCCTATTTTGAGTTCATTAAAGTTTTTGAGAGCAGTTGATCTATGCACATTCGATCCACTACTGGGTAGCTGATGGATTTTAAAGGGAGGTTTGGATAGGGCATGATAGATATCTGAGCAGTTTCTAGTAGGCTATACCTAGACCCTGAATGTGCTAACTTATATACTATATGAACAAGGTCTGTCACTAGAACAAAAACAATAAAGCTAAGCCTGGCTAAGTTAAATATTAACTACCAGCCAAACTGCACGATAACAAAATAAAAATATGAATGGCCTAAGTTACCCTATCTATCTTCTTATTTCTATAAGGGTTTCATCTGTTACGTCCCTTTTTCTCTCGACCTACTGAACCGATTTTTAAGATTGAGGTGTCATTTTAAGGCTTAGAATATACCACAGTGACGAATCGTAATTATAAAGGTCATATTGTTTCGGGCTTTGCCCCCCCTGGCCATTAATTTATTTCTAGAGGGCGCCTTAAAATGTTAACCAACTTTTATTGCAAGTTCTTTAATGTAAATTGTAAAATGTGAATTGTAATTTAACAGCTGATTACCTTCAGATGAATTTTAAAAGACAGATAGTAAACATAAATAGATCTCTGTCACTTCATAATCAAACATTCACGTACGTACGTGTAGGTGAGTTTCACTCATACAGAATCATAAAATGCGCAATTTGCGCACGGGCCACCTCGTTTTAGGCCTACTTTGAATTTAGCCAAGCAGGTCTGCCTGTGATTCTTTAAAAACAGGATGTCAAAAAAATACAACTAGGGCCTAGGTAAATTTTTAAGTCACATTCTCATAATAATTTTGATTGTAATCGATTGTTAACTTCCTTCCCATTGTTACCATGGTATTACTTACTTCATACTTACTTCATACTTCTTCAGTCCTTGCCACAATCCTGGGATTGGGAAGTCGTCAAATTTATTCCCTTCGGTAGGGTCTTCGCGGAGTGAGCAAAGTAGGCCCTAACTTAGTATTGTAGATTTTGATACGTGTGCTCATTTATGTATTCAGTTATTGTGTAGTAGGGTCTATCTTGAAGGTATTGTTTTAGTTTGGTAGTAAAGGTTCTATTGTCAGATATGAGTTTGATGTGGTTTGGCAGAAGATTATAAAAGAAAGAGCCTGCGTAAAGTGGAGTTTTATTTACTGTTTGAAGAGTATGTTGTGGTAGGTCAATATTGTGTCTGTGTCTAGTATTGTAAGTATGCTGGTCTTGTCTGAGAATGGGGGCGGAATTTTTGGCAAGGATTATGGTTTCGAATATGTAAAGAGAGGTTACTGTTAGGATGTTGTGGGTACGGAAAAGAGGTCTGCAGTGTTCTCTGTAGTGTGTTCTGAATATGGTGCGGATTGTCTTCTTTTGCAGAATAAGTATTCTTTCTAAGTTTTTCGCAGATGTTGCTCCCCAGGCTATGATTCCGTATCTTATTTGGGAGGAGAAAAGAGAGTGGTAGGCAATTTGTGCTGTCTCTTCGCTGGTTGTATTCCTTATTCTTCTAATTACATAGTGGATTGATGCCAATTTTTTACAAAGTATGTCTATGTGGGATTTCCAGTTTAAGTTTTGGTCTATTTGTACTCCAAGGAATTTTGTTGTGGTCGCTGTTTGGATGTTTATATTTGTCCATTCATTATCATTCCTATTTCTATTGTTTGGGGTGAAGTTTATGTGTATAGATTTAGTTTGATTGACTTTTAGGTTTAGGCTATTACAAACAGTAGTTACGTCTTCCAGGGCTGTGTTTACATAGTTTTGGTTGCTGCCTTGTCGTGGTATTGGAAGGATGATGGTAGTGTCATCAGCGAAAAGTGTACATTTATATTCTTGGTTGAGTGAACTGGGTAGACTATTGATATAAATGGAGAAAAACAAAGGCCCATACTATTGAACCTTGTGGGATTCCTTTGTGTGTTCTTCGGAAGGATGATCTTGTGTTTACTATAGTGCAGTTTAGCTGGTGTGCTAGTTCAACATATTGGAAGCGTTCTGTTAAATCATTTTTGATCCAGTCGAGAGCTCTGTCTTTAATATTCAGCTGCTTGAGTTTGGTTATTAAAATATTCCAATCTAGGGTATCGAAAGCCTTTTGTAGTCAAGGAATAGGCCTGAGGCACTCTTTTTTTCCTCCCATACATCATTGATGTCTGTGCAGAGTTTGGCGATGGCGGTGTTTGTACTGTATTTTTTTCTGAAGCCATGTTGACTAACGTTTATCAGGTTATTTTCTTCTAAGTGTTCTGTCAGTTGATTGTAAATCGTGCGCTCGAGGAGTTTGGATATTGTCGGGAGGTTTGATATTGGCCTATAGTTTCCAGGGTCCTGTGTATTTCCTTTTTTATGTTTTGGATAAATTTTTGCTATCTTCATACTTTGAGGTATTTTTGCTTGTAGTATGGATTCGTTAATGATGTGGAGTAGTGGTTTTATGATTTCCTTATTAATACGATTATTAATACGTATTATAATAGGTTAAGTTGGTAAAATATAAAATTTGTCTTTGAGTTCACTTCCATTTTAATTTTGAATAAAGTTTTTACTCAAATAAGTTATGTATGTATATGAGAGATATGATTAGAACGCAAGATTTGAAAATAAATGCAATTCACAAAATCTCAGTGGGGGATAAAGTTCGGGGTTTGTAAATAAGAGTTATTTCGAGCAGGCCATGACAAAACAACCTATGACATTACAGCTCTAGTAAAATTGTGAAAATTTTTGTTTCTTAAGTTCAAGGTAAAAGCATGACTGAACATAACTTACCGTATTCTAGATCCCATTGTAGCACTAGTAAATAAAACTACTTTTAAGAACAATATCCATTCCAACAACGTCACGCAAAGATTCTGAGAAACTCCCACATTACGACAGACAACTTGACAGACGACATTATTCTCTCTCTCTCTTGTTCTCTAGGAACTTCCGCAGTTGTAGAAAAAATCATGAGTCAGCTGACTGTTACTCTGGATCATGCGACCTTGAAGGTCATATGGTGTTATCGGTGTTATATAAGTTATTGAACTATTGATTACATACACTACACAATGTATAATTGTGTGAAATTTATGATCAACGATCATATTGAAAACTAGAAACAAATCTATTTAATTTTTTTTTCGAAGCCAAGATTGCCACTTCAATTGAACCTTTCACCGGCTCACTGGGGGCAGTTCGGCATGCTGCAGCGATGGATTAGTTGATTTTTCCTGCATGGAAGGGTTTTGTTAACAGTACTCATTTATTTTTATTAGTTTGTTAATTTACATTGTTAATGTATGTATAAACATATCTTGTCGGTGCTCACATATTTATTTATTGTTATTACTTGTTATTGTTGATATTTTCTTAGTCTATTTTAGTTATGCACTTGATAGTATACTTCTGCC
Source organism: Neoaliturus tenellus (assembly GCA_030545055.2). Lineage (NCBI taxonomy): Eukaryota > Metazoa > Arthropoda > Insecta > Hemiptera > Cicadellidae > Neoaliturus > Neoaliturus tenellus. Next base: position 24,126 of record JAQYXR010000565.1, read on the forward strand.
ACAATTGCTCGTTATTGTATAACTTGTTAATGTAAACTCGATGATTACTTAATGGTGCTTCATTAAGAATAACATGGTAACTTTGAAGACGTGTCTGTGGGGCGGAACCCTATAGAGGAAAATGGATAAAAAATATCCTATATTATGTTCTTCCTAGTACGGTACTAAGCTAGCTTGCCACCAATTTTCAGCCAAATCAGTTCAGCCATTTTCGAGATATAGGTGGTGTAACTAACATGACTTTCTTATTTATATTATATAAAGTTAATAGGGAGGCAGTCATGACACTCTTGTCACTTCATGTGTCCCCCGAAACCACCAAGCAGTATAATATACTTATACATTATATTATAATGGCTTGTAATTTTGTGTAATTTAAAGGACCTGTCTCTCTCAAAATTGGCCTATATATTGAAGTTAAACACCAATAAATGACAAAACACCTTATAAGAGTTTTTTTTAGTTACTTGACATAAGGTCAGAGCCTAAGCCTATACGCTGCCTAGACAAAAGAAAAATAAATGAAAACCACGTTCAAACAGGAGAAAATCCAGGTACGTGCGGGATTTGTTAATGTAATAAAACTTACAGGGCAAAAAAAATGTGAAACTGAATCATACGAATAGTAGTTTTCATCACTAGGAGCAAAAGTGGGTCTTTTTGGTGCGCAATCGTGTTTTAAAAACGAGGCGCAGCCGAGTTTTTAAAAACGATTAAGCATCAAAAAGACACTTTTGCTCCGAGTGATGAACAACGTTTTTTATCATAATGCGAAAATTAGACTTTTGATCGTTAAAAATATTAATTATAAAGTTGTATTTTCGAGGTTATATTTACAAAGTAAGTAATATGCAGTGTTTACATTTCTGTTATTTACAAACAATGCTTTTCATAAAGTTTGAATTTAAAAATTCTGCTCCTCAACATTAATAAATCAATAGTAATATACTTGGCAAACAGCTGACTTTTCAGTACTAGGACCTAAAAAATTCTCCAGATGATTTTTCAGTCCTAGGACAGAAAAGAATCGGTTTTGGTACTATTAAGAGAACAAAAAACAGGCTGATTTCGTGCAGAATGATAAAAAATATTTTACAAGAGTCTACGATTTTAGAATAGACAATTTAAAGTCCTGTTCAGGCCTACAGACCACAATTGAAGAGGTGGCCATAACAACGTTGTAACTTCCAAATTGCAAATTTTACAGGAGAGAGGAAAATGTACTACATTTCAGCAAACTACTAAAACGAGAGATTTTTGTGTTGCTTTTGGTACTCAAGTGTTGTATATAAGTAATAAAAACATATTTTTGTAAAATATTTTCATAGTACAACAAAAAGATTATTTTACAGAGTAAAAAAGAAAAAAATGAGTCAACAACGTTGTAACATCATACCAGATACAACGTTGTTGTGGTTACTGGTAAGTTACAACGTTGTTTTATTTCTATAATATACCATGCCATTAGGATTAATAAGGTATTACCCATTAAAGATTCTTCTGTAAAATGTAAAATATTTTTATTACCTACATTTTTTGACAAGTTTATTGTATAAAATAGTGTAAGACCATAACCTATTTCAGCAAAAAATGCCATAAATAGCCTATAATAATAATACAGCTTAAAAACTAAAGTCATATAAAAGATATTATCAATAAAAAGTATTAATAAAGGTCCCAAATGAAATATTTATGCCTCATAATATAATAATTTTAAATAAATACACTATAACCAATATTTTAAGGGGTAGTATATTTAATATTTTAAAATATTTGTTACTGTGAATTAATTTAAAATTATTATAATTTACCAATATTGAAGCTCTTTATGAAAAATAAGTAATAGTTTTGCCTTGCAAAACAATACTATAAGACCATAAATAAACAGATAATCTTTGAAATATAATCTTAGGCCTAGTAAATGGTAGGTAAAAGGTTTATTTTTGAAACAAAAAAGCATTAACTCGATCAGTGAATATGCCTACTTGATTATAAATAAGTTAAAGTAACATAATGTTTAAATTATTATCAATACATCTGGATTATAATGTGGTATGATCATAGCCTAGGAAGTTACAACGTTGTTAACACGCGTAACCCCGCTAGGTGGAAGTAATGCGCATATACGTCAATTTCTAGAAGTATGTATGATTCTCCTTTATCCCTCTTCCTTTTTCTTACATAAACTTTTAATTTAGATAAGTTAACTCGGGGTTTTTAGCTCTATTAAGATGTTTTAATGGCATTAGGTGATAACCTAACCCTGTTGCTGTCAGCCATCTTTCCATTGTTTTCAAGATACAACGTTGTTGACCGGAGCGTCGTCAAGAAATCAGCAGAATGACCAACTTTCAACACCTAAAATTCCCTACTAAATATTCGTTTTTGAGGTCTTTTTCCTCCCAGAAACCTGTATCAAGACATTTACAACGTTGTTTCACCTATAACTCAATTTTGCTAAAAATGGAAATTACAACGTTGTTATGGCCACCTCTTCAATTATACTTGCCTACAGACTGGCCACGTACCCTCAGATGAGATAAAACACAAGAAAATTTAGTAGAAAGTGTAATTCAGGTAAATTTTAGAACCAAGAGGCACAAAATAGTAGACTAGGCTCTTTCTGTTACTATAGATATTTTCTATGGAAGAGGATTTAATCATTTGTGATGATTATGACACACGTCTTTGAAAATACTAACAATTTTGTTAAATCTTGCAACATGAAACAATACAGAAGGGGATTAACAGTTTTGCATCTTAATATTAGGTCGATAAGAAAAAACTGGAATCAGTTTGAGGCATACTTTCATAAATGTTTTGTTTTCTTAGATTTAATCATTTTAACAGAAATCAATGTTAAAGAAAACTTATCTGATATTTTATTGTTATTTAGTGTTAATGAATTTGAAAATGTGTATAGTTTAAGAGAAAGTAGTAGAGGTGGTGGGATTTTAATTCTATTTAAAAGGGATATTGTGATTCATAGGTTTCCTTCAAACAGTAGTAATTTTGAAAGCATTGTCATAAATATAATGAAGCAGAATTTTTCAATGAATATTTTAGCCCTATACAGACAGCCTTCTGGAAATGAAGCACTTTTTATATCTGAGCTGGATAGCATAATTCAATCAATACAAGGAAATTTGTTGGTCATAGGAGACATGAATTTGGACATTAAAGATACAATAAAGAATAATGTGATAGATTATAAAAATATGATGACAGGGAATGGTTTATTATCTTACATAAATAAGTTCACCAGGGAAGAGGTAAAAGGAGGAAAACTATCTCAGACATGTCTAGATCATGCTTATCTGAGAACAAAAAAGGCAAAGGTCAGTGCAGATATTGTGCAAGTCAAGATATCTGACCACTACACCTGTGTGGTCAATGTCCAGCCTGACAACTCTTGCCCAGCTTATCAGACAAAAGTAAACAAAAAGATTGATGGGGCTCTACTGGGACAAGTATTGGGGCAGAGGGACTGGCTGTCTGTTGAAATGAAGAAAATCCAAATGAAATTTATAATAAAATATATTGTTGCTTTAAGGAATCCTATGACATTTGTACTGAAATAAAGAAATCTAAACCAACAAAAACTGCAAAAAAGCCATGGATGAATATAAGAATAGTAAATATGATTAAAAATAGAGATAAATTGTTTAAAATATACAAAAATCAGCCATATAACATGGAACACCAAGAAAGATACAGACAAGCTAGAAACATAGTTAATAGAGAAATAATAAGGGCAAAAAGAGAGTACTATCATAAGTTTTTTATAACAAACAAAATGAATATGAAAGAAACATGGAATCAAATAAACTCAATGTTAGGTAGAAATCAAAAGAAAAGCATAGATGAAGTTATTGAAAAATACTTGGGCAGACAAAATTCAGAATTAGAAATCTGTAATTCTTTTGGAAAACAATTCACGGAAGGTGTATACTCAGTGATTCATGAATGTCAAATTATTACATTGGATAAAAGAGATGAAAGTGAATGTAACGCTTCTTTACACATACCGATAATAAATAAAGAGAAACTGAAAAACATTCTTGATTCAATGGCTAAGAAAGGACCTGGATACGATGGAATAAGAATGATAGATATAATAAACAACTCAAATGTGTTGATGAACTCATTAATTAAATTAATTAATTCGTCCATAAAAATGTCGATATTCCCAGACATGCTAAAAACAGCCGTCGTTAGACCAGTATACAAGTCAGGAAGACATGACAATTATTTGAATTATCGTCCAATATCAATTTTATCAGCTATAGACAAAGTAATTGAGAGGTATGTTGCTAATAACCTTATAAGCCACTTGGAACAGAATGAAGTATTACAAAAAAATCAATACGCATACCAAAAGAAGAGAGGAACAAATGAACTTTTATTAGACTTTTCAGATCATGTAAATAAGCAACTTGGTGAAGGAAAACAAGTACTAGTAATTTTTATTGATTTTTCTAAGGCTTTTGATACCTTAAAACACAGTAAAGTTGCGATGGCTTTAGATAGGGCAGGAATTAGAGGACCATTAAAAAACTGGTTTTTAGATTACTTAAAAGACAGAAGGTTTAAAGTGCGGATAAATAACACATTAGGAGATGAAAGAGAGTTAAAATATGGTGTCCCTCAGGGAAGTATTTTAGGACCTTTGATTTACTTATTATATGTCAATGATTTACCAGAAGTGATCCAACATTGTAAAATATTTATGTATGCAGATGATACTATACTAGTTGCATCAGACAAGGTAACTGGAGAAGCAAATGAAAAGATTCAAAATGATTTTTTGAAATTAAGTATGTGGTGCCATGATAATGGTCTAAGTATAAATGGAAATAAATCAAATATTATGCACATACACTCTCCATCATATAATTGTACAGATCCAAAAATAAAATTTCACTCTCATGACTGCCTACATAGAAAAGATTATACAAATAGAGCATGTGACTGTAAATTTTTGAACAAGGTAACAAGTTATAAATATTTAGGAGTAATAATTGATCATAATATGAAGTGGGATTTACACATCAAAAGTTTAACAGATAAGTTACGAATTTGTGCAGTGAAATTTTACTACCTAAGAGAATATCTTCCGATAAAAACAATGAAATTGATATATTCCTCTCTCTGTGAGTCAATAATGAGATATGGAATAAGGTCTTGGGGATCAGCATCCAATACAGCCATTAAGCAACTTCAAACTGTGCAAACCAAAATAATAAAGATCATGACTAAGCTTGATTCTACTGTAATGGAGGAAAATCAAATGCTTGGTTTTAAGATTATCAATGTATTACCGGTAGATAGATTATTTAGATTTTTACTTATTCTAGACTATTATTTTTCTGAAGAATTTAAAAACAAAAATGTACATAGATATAACTCTAGAAGGTGTTTTTACATAGTTCCAAGAGCTACCAACAAATTTTCCAAAAGGACGAGGCAATATTTGATTCCTCACTTGTTTAACAGTTTGCCAAATCAACAGAGAAATATAAGAACTTATAGAGCTTTAAAAATGAATTTGAAGAGCTTCCTTCTTGAATAATTTTTGTTTTTCTTAATATATATTTTAAAATTGTTAAAAATCAATGACTATTAATTTTTGTTATTTTTCTTGTTACTCATTTAGATCTTTATTATTATGTTAGTTATATTTATTAAATAGTTTATTATAGTTATTGTTATATTATTAAATTAGTTATATTATTTAGTTTGACCAAATAGTGGTGGTTAAATAATAAATTGTAAAAAAAGCTAATAGAAAGAAAAATTCCAATTGAAGAAATATTGGATACTAGCTGTTGCCCGTCACGGCTTCGCCCGTGTTGAATTTGTTTTTTAATCTCTTTTAAGACCTATGAAATCTTCTTTCTTAAGATATACATTACGATTAATACATTGAAATAGTGTGGGCGGGACACCTATGAGCAAAGAGGAACGATCATGTCAAATATTATCCTCGTAGGCCATAGAGTAATTTTTTATCCTGTGAAGCGGAGCCCTAAAGGGTTTCAAAATCTATATTACCAAAACCGTTTCTTGATGACTTCCTATGAGCAAAGAGGAACATCCATGTCAAATATTAACCCCGCAGGTCATGGAGTAATTATTAAGTCCAGTGGGTGGAGCCCTAAACGACTTCAAAAACTATTTCTCCAAAAAAAGTTTCTTAGTACCTTGAGTAAACATCAATATCCACGTCAAATTTTAACTCTGTAGGATCTATGGTAACTTAAAGGTTCTGTAGGGTGGAGCCCTAAAGGAAATTTGCAAAATCTTTTCCTAGTGAATGCCCATGCATGAGTAAAGAGCAACGTCCATGTCAATTTCCAACCCCGTAGGCCATAGAGAAATTCTTAAGTTCGGTGGGGAGGAGCCCTTAATGAATTCAAAAACTATATTTCCAAAACAATTTCTTAGTGACTACCTATGAGCAAAGAGGAACGTCCATGTCAAATTTCAACTCCGTAGTCTCTCTAGTAGTTTTAAGTACTGAGGGGCGGAGCCCTTAAGGAGTTCAAAAACTATATATGCAAATCCGTTTCTTGGTACCTTTGAGTAAAGAGAAATGTCCTTGTAAAATTTTAACCCATAGGATCTATGGTGACCTAAGGGTTCCGTGGGGCGGAGCCCTAAAGGAAATTCGCAAAATCGTTTCTTAGTGAATGCCCATGACCAAAGAGGAACATCAATGTCAAATTTAATCTAGTAGGCCACAGAGTAATTTTTAAGACCAGTGGGGTGGAGCCCTAAAGGACTTCAAAAACTATATTTCCAAACCCGTATTTGTTAAATTTATATACAGTTATAGGCCTACTCGAAGCAAATCACACTTAATTATTTTAATAATTTACTTTCATTATCATATCTTTTCAATATTTGTATTTTAACTCACATGTCATTGTTTATAACATTCTTTACTCTTGTTTTGAATATACCTTCATCTCATTGCTCTTTTCAAGGTCTTAATTTCCTTTTAAAAGTTTACCTCAGGTCCTTCAAGTATTTTTATTGGTTCCCTCCAGTATCTAGTATCTTAGTGAATACCTATGAGCAAAGATAACCATCTATACCAATTAACCCTGTAGGCTCTATAGTAATTTTAAAATTATTTGGGACAGACCCCTGAAGGCAATGTGTAAACCACTTTTAATTGAGCACCTATGACCAAAGAGATTACTCCAAATTTCAACCCCGTAGGCCCTATGGTTTATAGAACCGTTGTTTCTTTCCATTCGTATTGTAATTGGGCCATAATTGTAACATTTTGTTGAAATTTATAACACATGTGGGGTAAAGCCCTGAAGTGATTTTTGTGAAAGCGTTTCTTAGTGAACATTTATGAGCAAAGAGGAACGTCCATGCCAAAATTCAACCCGTAGGCCCCAAAAGTAATTTTGAAGTCCCGTGGGGCGAAGTCCTAAAGATGCTTTACAAAAGTGATTCTTAGTGAGCCCCTATGGGCAAAGTGTATCTACCATTTCAATTTCAACCCCTTAGGTCATCTGGTTTTTCATATTCGTTGTTACCTATATTCATATTCAAAATTGGCCATAAGAATAACATTAGACCGAAATTGAAATCGTGTGTGGCAGAGCCCTGATATTATTTCGCAAAACAGCAGTTCCGTAGTGAGCACGTACATATGAGCAAAGAGGAAAGTCCATGTCAAATTTCATCACCATAGATCCTATAGTTTTTCAGATTCGTTGTTTCCTAGATTCAAACTAAAAATTAGCTATGAATAACATTAGATAGAAATTTTGAAGTTCTATGTGGCGGAGCCCTGATAGAATTTCGCAAAACCGTTTCTTAGTAAGCATCAATGAGCAAAGAAGAACGCCCATGCCAAATTTTAACATTGTAGGTCCTATAGTTTTTCAGATTCGTTGTTGCCTTCATTTGTATAAAATATTGGCGATAAGAATAATATTAAATGGAAATTTTGAAGTCCTGTGGGGTGGAGACCTGAAAGAATTTTGCAAAACCGTTTCTTAGTGAGCATTTTTTTTACACAGAGGAACGTCCATGGCAAATTTCAACCCCCTAGGGTGGGGGACACCCTATAATACACGTAGTTTAAATAGAAGTATCAGACAGTAGATTGGACTGTGGGGGCGGCTCTGTTGCACACGGCCCTGACAGCTTATAAGAGCACGCGCTCACTAGACTCATATTCATACCACGACTACATCAGTGCCAGGGGCAGCAGCAATACATTTGGGCTATACTAAATGTAACACGATGAAAATAACTAACTAAAAACATCAACAATTATTTTGTTACAAAACATTTTCACTTGTTTTTGTTAGCTTTTAAAAATATTTATTTTGGTGTAAATGTTTTATTTATTTTTTGCTGCCCCTTCAGGAAAGTGCCGCCCTAGGCGGCCGCTAGTTCGCCAAATGGGTCCGCTGCTGGATTACAACATACATACTGTATGGTTATGTAAGAGCTAAAGAACCTTTAGTTGTAACACAGTAATTTTATATGAAAATAAAACCTATATCTTAATTAGTTTTTATTTGAATAGAGTTAGGTTTGCCATTACTAGGCAAAACCTAGATCTGTTCCATATCTGCCACATGTGCCAGATCTGGGTGCTGTATGGTTACATTCTACATATATCTCCCACACTCTGTCAGAAATGGCACCCAAATCTGGTAAATACGGTTTCTATGGGCCGAAAACCGTGTCTACTGGGTTTACTTTTTTATCTGGCCAGGTATAAACTTCTTCATAAGGCCCCTATTATACAAGGCGGCCAGCTGCGCAACCGGCCACTCCACCGGTGGAGTGACTGGTTACTCGCTGGTTTTCTGTGCCGGTCACCGGTGGAGCAACCAGGAGTGTACTGTGGAAATTTCCGCTGGAAACAGCCATCAGTAGCTACAATGGTGCTGTGTACAGAGGACGTGCTACTACTAGCTCTTCTTATCAAGAAGAGAAGGCAAAGAGTTAGGAGGTTTCGGAGGCATCCTATGCTGATGACCAGACATAGTAAAGGACTGTACTATACGTTATTTGACGATCTTTGTGCAAGTGGAAGTAAGTTTTTTAATTATTTTCGAATGTCAAAACCTTTGTTTGATGAACTGCTGGGACACTTCAAAGATGATATCACTGTGCCAGATACCCCTCTAAACAAAAGCATCCCTGCAGAAGAAAAATTGGCTCTCACATTGAGGTAAGTACAACTTTTAAAGAGTCACCGGTTGCGTGGCCAGCCGCCCTGGCTAATACGCAGGGCCCATTTTCTAAATAGGCCGAGTAGGCCGCGGCCTAGGGCGGCAAATTTCGAAATTAATTTTTTTCTTTATCAACTAAAATTAAATAAATTAAGAATAACATAACGGCGTTTGCAAAAGAATTTGCAATTTTATATACATTTTAAATAATCCTTGTAACATTGTATCGTTCAGTTGTTTAATAATTAATCAGTCTACTTTTTGTTGTGTTAAATCAAAATTAAATATCTTTTAAGGCTCCGGTCTACCTGAGCCTGAATGCCACCTCGCGGCCGTAGCGTTAAGGGAAATTTACAGCTATGCAGAGGTTCACGGGAATCGTGATTTAAAATTAACCCATTAAGATAGAGATTGGCTCTTAACTTCTCCTGAGAGTAAAAAGACGAAAAGACGAATCTCGTCTTCCCTGGTTTTAATTGTTTTTAATAAAAATTCCAATTTCAGCTATAACTGTCTAAAATCATCTGTTTTTCTCTATGCAAATGCAAGGGTTTCTTAGAATTGTGTTATCTTTTGCTAAATGCAGCATAGAGCTATAACTAAGGTGTCATATTAAAGACGAATAATGGTGCTAAATTTCCTGTGTTACACTTTGGAAATTATTTCGTCAAAACTAATAGAAAACTTCAGTTTTCGGCTACAGGCTAAAAAGATCTTCAATTTTGGACTTGCCTTTTAGATTTGCAAATTGAATATAAATTGTTGTTAACTTTTCGGTTAGCGGCTAGTTCGGGTTTCACTGTTAATTACTCTTTCTCGTATATGATATTTACTTATTGTTCAACTTGATTTAGAACAGATTGTAAAGTTAAATAAATTTTTTTTTAATCTAGAAAAACAGATTATTTTATACAGACAGTTATAGCTGAAATTAGAAATTTTATTTAAAAATTCTAAAACCAGAGAAGACGAGATCCTTCTTTCTACTTTTAGAAAAAGTTAATAGTCAATATTTATCTTAATTAGTTAATTTTAAAACACGATTCTCGTAAACCTCTGCAGCCATCAAACTCGCCTAGCGCTACGGCCGCGAGGCGGCATTCGGTAACGTAATTCGGGCTCAGGTAGAGCGGGCAATCCAAGCAGCTCTTCCGGGAAAAAATCGACCTAGAAAGTATCAAGATTAAACTTTCCCAGCAAATTTTTTATTATTTATAGATAGAATGTTATTTCTTATCTTCAGTGCGGTGGGTACGGGGTGTCGAGAGACTGGTTTGGGGGGGTGGGGGGCGGCAAGCATAATGCGGCCTAGGGGCGGCACTAAGCTAAAATGGGCCCTGCTAATACGCTCCGTATACTCCAATGCCCCGCGTGGTCGCCGAGCAACCCGTGGTCACTATGCTGGTTGCAGAGCTCGGTAACCAGTTGCCGATGGATTTTGGTCGCTGAGCTGGTCGCGCGGCCGGCCACCCTGGCTAATAGGCTCCATTTGATTACATGGGCGGCAACCGACCAAACCACCGGTGGAGTGACTGGTTGCGCGGCTGGCTGCCGTGTATAATAGGGGCCTAAAAGAATACAGGCCTCAGCTAAACGGCACTGTGACGTCATCTGCTGAAATTAGTCACCGGTAATCGTCTAGGCAACTAACAGAGGCCTTCAGGACGGTAACTTTTCTACATGGTAACATTTAAAAGTTATAACATTTAGGTTGCGTTTGGGTGGTCAGTTGCCACAGAGAAGTTACCAGTGAGACTGACCTTGAAATCTGTCTCAAAGGCAGGAATCTCGTGTCTCCTAAATTCTAGTGGTGATTGAGGGAACAACAATGGGTTTCTAATAATAGAACATATTTACCATTAGCTGCTTCACGATCAGGTCTGTTATCAGACTACGAATTAATTGCACAGCAGACTTTACCATTATCCTAAACCATCCATTACCTATCGTATCCCGAGTGATAAAATCAAAATCATTGTTTTGATTTTAGTTTATTTAAACTTGTAAAGGGATTTTTCTCAAATTTAACCTTTTTCTTTCAAGACTTTCAAACATCCATAACACAAAGAAAAAAAATCATAGGGACATGGAACTTGCACAAAGTTGCTAGGAATTTAACATGAATATTATTATTTCAAAATTGTAAATTGCCGACATCAATGTCCCTATTTGCAATCCTCCTCACTTATCGAACTATGCACATGTGACAGTGCAGCAGTTTGAAAAAAAAGAACAATTAAATCTGTGTCTATCAAATGTCTACATGAATGAGTCATTTCATAATGAATTAAAGTTTAATTTCATTTTTATCAATATGAGATACCATCAACTTACTAGTTTTCCACAAACATATTTTTATTGAATGAGTTGAAAGCTGAATAGCTGTCTAATATTTCTCTTAAATATTTCATTTTCATTTTAATCGGGGGGGTTTGGACCGTTCCCCGTCAAAACGTTAAAAAGTGCCACTGGCGTAGAAACACCAAAAAAAAAAAAAGTGATGTTTTTCTCAATCCGCAAAATGATAAAAATATTATTTCTATTTAGTTTTATGTCTATTTGGAGGGAATGTAGCAACTGAACTCCTTTAAAGCAAAACTACAGTGATACGCAAGATACTTTTCACTGATTTTGTTTCAGGGGCAGAGTTGCTTTTTATTCACACAGATAGGCCTAATCCCAAGGAGCATCAGACCGATGTGATCGTTTTAAACTTAAAATTTCAGAATTAACACGTTTGCTGCGGCTGAGGTTTGACGGTATGGTTACTCAGATGCTGAAATTAGTTTTTACGATATTTATCCTATTTTACAGGAAAATGAACAGAATATTATGAAAAAAATTCATTTTTATGTAAAAAAGTACAAAAAAATTAGGCCGCCATTTTCGTGCCCGATCGGGCCCGGCCGCATCAGGCGGAATCGGGCATGCAAGAAATCGTATTGGCGTCCAAACCAAATCACTTATAATCTATATAAAACTAATAAATTACATGTATTACGTATATATATTATTTATACATGTATATGTGAGTGTATATACATGTACACATAAGTCATTGTTTCTACCCTCTGACTCGGCGTACTCCTCACCCAATTTAGAAATATCATTACAACTATCAACATGTGTCTGTTTCATCTGATAAACTATCGTTATAAGTCCCAGGAGCATCATCCATTATTAGAAACCATAATTCACACACTCAACACAATATAGCGATACATAAGGACTGTCACTACTCCGAATAAAATGGCGGAAAATGGAAACTGACACAACACGAGAACAATAGGTCCTCTCCCTCCACGCGGCACTTTGCAACAAAAGTGTACAACCAGTTGCGGGGGAGAAAATAAGATATACGAAAGGCATTGCCGAGTGTGCCCGAACGGCATCCTACTAGCGCAGAGTGCCGGGCCCGATCGGGCCCGGCCGCACACAACGTGTTAAGAGCACGAGGAGCTGCAGAATTTTGCATTAACTCTTTATGTGGCCGGTTACTGTACCTTAACAATTCAGAGGGTTAATTCAAGAAATTATACCCACAAAAAGGCTTGTATTGGCCACAACACTATACTTCTAGTGAATTTTCAATACAGTAAACAAAATATTAATGAAATAGCTTAACTTGTAATTTATATACATAAAAGCAATTTGACCACTGGTCACTGATTGTTCATTTGCAAAACTTTGCTTCTTCACTGGGGCTGCGTAAAAGGCAGCGGTGCTGGAGGTCATACTTCATCTTCGTTCAACAGCATGTTCGGGATGCCAGAGGTAATCGGAAACTTCCTTCCAGTTTCTGGGCAAATAAGCTCGCCATTGATCACTTCCACCTGTATGGATCACAAATAAAAGTGTTAAAAGATTTATTTTAACTCTTTTAGTGACTCCTGAAAATCAGTGTGTCTACTGGTTTTACTGAAGACACTCAAAGTCACAAGTTGTAAGCATACTCATGGATTTTGCCTGAGACTAATGAATGGGTATTTAATGATTTCTGTCAAATTAGCTGCTCTTTTCTTACCAGTCTTGTTGAAAGTTTCATAAAACCTTCTGGAATTCAGTAGCTATGAATTGTGATCAAATACAAAGTTAAAATGGTAGTGGGAGACACTATGCTTGATTATCCATCCCATTCAGCTAAAATGATCAAATTCTATAACCAACTAACTAAATTTAATTTAAGATTTACATCAAATTACAATTAAATACAAATCAAATCTTTATTTGTTTCACTTATACAAGTATCTACATTGTCATAGTTGCAGCCATCAATATTCAAGTTAACATTCAATGCATCACAGAATTCACTTAAGACTAAATATAAATATACACAATCGACTAAATACAGAATACACCTTATGTGCACACACTGTAGTCCAGGCGCCAAAAGAGGTTGAGCATGCACTGAAAATCTGACGAAATTTGACTTTTGATTATTGTTGGGGATATCTAGCAGGTGAGAAAAATCAATGTTGCCATCTCTCCACCTTGGCACAACATGGGAGTCCCATTGATTTGGCCCCATGATTTGGCCCCTGGAGGAAGTCTTACAAGAAACTGTATTGGCCTTTGCCGTGGCATGTATATAATTTTAAAAGTCTTTGAGTGGAGAGCATAACGCCACAAACCCGATCTCAAAAAGTCAAATATGTCACAAGTTATTGCATTTTAAAATTTCGATAGTATGATTTTAATGTAAAGTTTGACTGCCTGAAATTTCTGACTCGAACCCCCATTTGAGGTCGTGTTTGCGGCATTGATATCTGCTCACGTTTTAAAGTTCACTTGTTTTAAAGTTAAACAAGGCCACAAAAATTAAATCAAAGGTTTTCTTGTAATTTTGCGACCATGATTGCAGTCCAAAAGTATGGGATGAATTATGAATTTCAGCTTTAACTGGAACAGTTCATTAAAACTTACATAAACTTTCCTTAACATAACCTTTAAGGTCCTGCTCAACAGAGAAGAATGCCTCATACCCCACCTCAAATGAACATCCGAGTCAAAAACGGCAGACAGTCAAACTTTGCATCAAACAAATACTAGTGAAATTTCAAAATGTAATAAATCACAACATATTCAGCCTTTTGAGATCAAGTTTGTGGTGTTTTGCTCTGCAGCCAAAGGCTTATTGTTATGTGACATGAATGGGTTACAGTTTCCTATACGACTTCCTCTAGTGGGATGTCCTTCATGTTGTGTGCCCGCGGTGAAAAAGTGGCAACATTGATTTTTCCATCTACTAGATGCCCCCAACAATAATAAAACCTAAAATATAGTCAGACTTTTAGTGTATGCTCAACCCACTCCCGGCCTAGTGACTTAGTGTCTTAAATTTAGCTCTATAAAGAGAGTTCAGAAAACCACTTTTTTATGTCAAGGACAGGGTGTTTGTAAAGAAGCTTCATCACTTTGGGAAACTTAAGAGAAAGATAGATTATTGGAAGCATAACTCCAGTACCTAATGCTCAGAAAAACATGGTTTGCCGTTTAATTAAGATACAAATGTTGCGTGCAAACCATGGAGAGCATGTGGAAATGGTTTAGTTTACTTCTAAAAAGAATGATATAACGGTTTGTTGTTGTTGTGTTATGATAAAAACTTCTTTTAATATTCTATTAAATAAAACATATTGGATGCTTGGTTATTTATTTATCTTATAGGCCAACTCAAAAAGAAGTACTGTTTGTACAGGCAAACTTTTTTCGCCTCCAAGGATTTTTTATTTTTTTTGTTGAATATGGGGCTTTTGACCACCAGAAATCGACTGGAACTGGTCCCATGGCTGGGAAAAATCCCGTTTTCATCCTAGAGCTCTTCAACGTTCCCATGTTATTGCTATGAAGATTTTAAAACAAGTACTATTTATTTAAAGTTCTTTTTACTAATCAGTGATGGAAAATGTTTGGAACAATTCACTATATATATATCGTATGGCTCATTTAGCCAGCCACCATGGTTTAAGAATAATAAAATAAATTCTGCGGTGCAGAGCACCTGAGTCAGTATAAGTAAAAATGTAAACACTAAAACAAAAATTAGATCTCTCTTTATAGAGCTAAATCCAGGGCGCTAAGCCATTGCAGCCCAGCTTCACTTGAGCTATGCAGACTGGTCAATCCTTCGGGGAAGGCACTCAGTGGGTACTCTTCGACTATGTGTTCCATAGTTTGATACTCTGCTCCGCAGTCGCATGACTGGTCTTGTGTCATTCCCCATTTGTACTTCCAATAGTTACATCTTCCCACTCCAGTGCGGAAACGATTGAGTATAGTCCACTGCTTCCGAGGAAGATTCATACCACCTACCGCTACGGTCGGGTCAGCTATCAAGAAGTGGTTCCAACCTTGAAAAGCGTTCCAGGAGGAAGTCCAGTTTGTATGGATGGTGAAGTTCGTGTCCATCAACTGGGAGGCTGTTCGTAGAGGTGGTTTTCGGGACCTCAATCGGCATTCTGGGGTAGGTAATCATGGATGGGCAGCTTTGGAGCAGATAAGATCTTTGTGTATTCCCTAATGAGTGCATCCCTTCGTCTTATTTCAGGAGGAGCGATATTACACAGCACCGGGAGCCAGGGTACAGGGGTTGCTATGAGTGTACCACTAATGGCCCTCATGGTCCTGTTTAGCTGGACGTCGATCTCTCTAACGTGCACACTATTTAACCACACGGGAGCACAGTACTCAGCAGTTGAATATACCAATGACAGAGCAGTTGTTCGCAGAACTTGTGCGTTAGCTCCCCATGTGGAGCCAGCAAGGTGATGGACAATGTTAGTCCTGGTTCTCACCTTAGCTGCCGTTTTTTGTAAGTGGCTTTTAAACGTGAGAGACTGATCTAAAGTGACTCCCAGATACTGTGGGTGGTCATAATGTTTCAGCTCAACACCGTTGAATACGATTTTAAGTTTTTGGTTGGCCAGTCTATTATTCAAGTGGAAGCAAGCAACCTCAGTTTTTGTTAGGTTTGGATATAGCTTCCAGGCTTCAAAATATTCACCGAGGGTCGTGAGGTCATTCGTTAGTGTTTCCTCAGCTTGTTGAAAATGCTGGTGTTGATATGCCAATGCAATATCGTCTGCATATATAAACTTTAAGGACCGAGTTACAGGAATGTCGGCAGTATACACATTAAGGAGCAGTGGGGCGAGCACTGACCCTTGTGGCAGGCCATCCTTTAGTTGCCTAAACGTACTTTCTCCGCCCAGATACACTTTTAGACTATCATCCTATTGGAGAGCATTGAGTTGAGGAGACGCAACAAGAAAGGGCAAGGAATAAGGTCGTAAAATTTAACTAGGAGGCCTTTTCTCCAGACAGTGTCATATGCTGCAGTCAGATCTAAAAAAGCCACAGAGGTTTTCAGTCTTCGCTCAAACCCATCCTCAATGAAAGAAGTCAGAGCCAAAACCTGGTCACAACAGTTGCGACCAGGCCTAAATCCAGCTTGTTCGACAGGGATGCTGGCATTGAGAATAGGAAGGATTCTGTTATAGATCAACCTCTCTAGCAGCTTATAACAAACACTTAAAAGAGCTATAGGCCGATAACTTTCATGCTGTTTTGGATCTTTTCCGGGCTTCAGGATAGCTATGATTTTGGATTTTCTAAATATCCCAGGCATGTCGCCGGTTTTCAGAGTGGTGTTAAAAACTTCAAGAAGCCACTGTCTAGCCTTGTTATCCGAGTGTTTTATAAACTCCGGGAAAATGTCATCCAAGCCTGCTGCTTTGCCAATTGGCATCGCATCAATCGCCACTTCCAGTTCGTCGTAAGTGAAGGGTCTAGAGACTTCCAAGGGTGCTTGCCGACTCTCCTTCATCTCATTAAGCTTGAAATTAATTTTTCTGTCTGCAGACGTACGCACAGGTTTTGAAAGTACGGAGAGGCGTTTTGCAATTTCACGAGGGCTAGGCTGTGAGGCATCGTGTTTTTCACTTGATTTACCAGTGGAGAGTTTCCTGAGCAGAGACCAAGCTTTCCGACTACTTTTGGTGAAGTTCAGGTTCTCGACAGTTTTCACCCACTTCTCTCTCCTGGAGTTGTCGAGAGAGTTAAGAAGTTGGTCAGCTACATCTCTGTCAGCAGTGTCTGTAAACTCACTGTAAAGATCTTCGCACTCTCTGCTCCATCCTGGTATGTATTCTTTTCTAAAACCTCTTGGGATTGTCGCCTTAGCAGAAGACAGGACAAGGCATGTGAACCGATCATAGTTTTTAATTTAAGAGGGGATGAACCTGATGCCGCTATCAAGCCTTGATGAGAAGGCTTCCCACTCAGCTTTATTAAAGTTCCATCTAGGCCGAGGAAAAGATCTCACTAGTGGAATTTGCATTCCTACTGATATTATTACAGGCCTGTGCTGAGAGTGGGGGAATGCACCTAGGACCATCCTGGAAGTAGGCACGGGTGTTGCTGATGGTTCACGGGAGCAAAAGCACAAGTCTGGAGAGTACCCACGACGCCATCGGGCTGAAAGGAAGGTGTGTGGGTCCTTGGCATTATATACCAAGAAAAGGTTGTTATTTTCAGCCCAGCTTGAAAGACGTGTGCCGTTGTCATCATCGGACGAGTACAACAATTTACTAAACAATAACAAGTACTATTTGTACGGGCAAACTTTTATTCTCTCCAAGGATTTTTGATTTTTTGGTATGGGGCTTTTGACAACGAGCAATCGATTGGAGCTGGTCCCATGTCTGGGAAAAATCCCCTTTTCGTCCTAGAGCCCTTGAAAATTTCCATGTTATCTTTATGGAGATTTTTAAATTGAACAAAAAACAGCTGCTAACTGTAGATATAAACCATTGTGTTACACATCTTTAACCTGTATTTTACGAAAATTGTACCAACGTGCAGCACCCTTTGGCCTTGCGAGTGTGTGAAGCAAACGAGCTCGTCTTAAAAAGGAAGAGGGAGAGTGAGCGGAGCGGACAAGCTTTATATCAGAGCGAAAGTTATAATTTTACCGAGCTTAAGCTCGGTCCCCCTGGTACTTTAATATTTAAATGTATTCAATTTTTTATAACCTAAAATAATGTGATTACGTGTGGTAATAAACGGTTGTATGGTATTTGCATTCAAATCTGTCTGGTGAACTCATTCCATTCTTGTATAATACTATGCTACGCATAAGCTTATAATGAGAAATAAGTATTTAAGTTATTTATAAAGGAACAGTAAAATACCCTACTTTATTGGATGGAAAAGAAGATATAAGTATATTGTTTACTAATGTAACCTATAAAACAACAAAATTAAAGTACACTTTGACATGCGTACTGCTTGCATTGCTAAACAATGGCAGGTATTTTCAAGATAACCAGGAATTTTCCGTCTCCTCTGATTTTGTTTCATGCATAACTTCACATGTGATCAAGGACATTTCAACATCTGAATCTTATGAAAAAATGAAAAAAAAAATTAAGCAAGAAAAGAATAGGGCAAATGAGAAGTACACATTAAATTCTAGCAACAAGTGTAAGGCTGCATGGACTATAATTAAGGGTGAAGCTAAATGTAAACATTATGGTAGTAATAGTGAAATAGTTGTAAGCTGTGATGATTTTAATAATTATTTTGTTGATTCTGCTTATGAAATGAAAAGTAGTAAGTTAGATAGTTTTAATTGTGCAGAAGGGTTTGTAAATGACTTTTTGTCAAGTAAGGTTAATGGTTATAGAATATTTAGGTCAAGTAAAATAAAAGAAAGTGATATTATTAAATGTGTGTCCAAGCTCAGCAATTCAAATAGCGAGGACTTCTATGGTTTGTCAAACAAAATTTTGAAAGAGATTATAGAGACCATAGTAGGGCCAATTGTTTTTCTTTTTAATTTGATGTTGTGTAAGGGTGTATACCCAAGAGCTTTGAAGATATCCAAAGTTATACCTGTTTATAAGAAAGGGGAAAAATCCGATCCTGCCAGCTATCACCCTATTTCTTTAGTTCCAATATTGAGTAAAATCTTTGAATCTTGTTTTAAAGAACAATTGTATAATTTTTTCATTCAAAACAATCTTCTCTGTAAGGAACAGTTTGGTTTTCTACCTGGGCGTGATACCATTAAAGCAGTGGAAACAATTGTAGAAAATGTCTTAGATACCGGTAATTTTGAAAAAAAAAACTGTTATCCTCTGTAACATTATTGGACCTCACGAAAGCTTTTGATTGTATCTCACATAAGCTATTGATAAGTAAATTAAGACATTATGGTATCCAGAATAATGAATTGAAGTTGTTGGCATCTTATCTGAACGATAGAAAGCAGATGGTAGTTCAGGGGCAGCTCAAATCTGATTTTAAATGTACAAAAGTAGGAGTTCCTCAGGGTTCAGTACTTGGTCCCTTTTTGTTCATTGTTGCTATCAATGACTTTGCTTTTAGTATTCCCTGTAGTTCAGTGCTTTATGCAGATGACACTACCTTGTTCAACTGCAGCAAAGACATTGAAAACCTAATTTTAGAAAAAGAAAATTGTACGGACTTAGCTTCTCGATAGTTTCAAGATAATGAGTTGTTGGTAAATCAAAGTTTAATTTTTCTTTAAACCAAGACATTGTTAGCAACAAAAGTAATGGTCAGGAAGCATGGCAGAAAATTGGAAGTTCTTCAAACAAAAATTCGAGATTTATCTTAAAGCTTCTAAAAACAACATTGAAGATACGGAATATCAGGTCTCGCTTTTACTTAGCATTATTGGAGATCGGGCTCTCAAAGTTTATAACAATTTTACATTTTCTGTCAGTGCAGACAAGAATGATCTGGCAGCAGTTTTGAAAAAGTTTGATGACTATTTTATGCCTGAGAAGAACTGTCAGAAAACATCACAATTAATGGAAATTATTTTATTTGTAAAATCAAACACAAAAGTTAAGTATCAAAAACATCTCAAAATTGCATCTAGTCATCAACAAACAAATAAACAGCTGTTATATAAAAATAATACTAAATTCATATTTGAACATTACAACAGATAAATAGATATCTTCAACATTCCCCCGTAATGTTCATAATATAAAATTGATGTAAATTACGACATTCCAATAAGCTTTTCATTCTAACTTGTTTGGTAGAAAACAGTCCTTTTGTCAGGATGTCATCAGCTGCTTGTGCTTCTGAGGGAATGTAAGCCACACTCAACTTCTTCTCAGATATCAGCTGTTGAACATAATTGTATCTTGTCTCTATATGTTTTGAACGCTTGTGAAACCTAGGGTTGTTAATTAGTCTCATTGCACTTTGATTGTCAACATATGATGTTGGTATAGACTTTAGTTTAACAGCTCCAATTTCTTTAACACATTTGTGTAGCTTACTCTTCCGTATGATTGGGCCATCAAACCATTTTACACCACTTATGGAACGTCTTGTTACCTTGCCTCCATAATCGATTTCAGGACGCTGTGTATACGCTTTTGCTACCAAACTAGCTTTGTAGCAAACGATTTCGTTTTCAGAGTTGATCTTTAGCACAAATACCCCACGATTGTCTAACACTTTTCCTTCTGGGGGCAGGTCTACTAATTTATATGTTTTATTCTTACCTAAGGGCTTTATTTTATCATCCATCACTGTTTTACAGTCGCTCGCCTTCTCACATGTAACTGCTTCATAGTAACTTTGGGGAATACTGATACTCACCGGTTTAGGGTTTAAAATGTCTTTGTCCTCATTGATACACATTGCAGAATCATCTCTGAATCTAGATGGCACTTTAATTTCTTCACGTCTCCTTAAGTCGTAAGTTTCAATTCCTACTGTTTCATTCTGAGCCACTTCTCCGGATTCATCTGTATTGGAAGCTTTATCCTCATTATTTACCTGGACAATTTGTTCATCGCTCATTGTTTCTCTAGCTGTGTCTTCTTCATCATGTTCAGGAGCTTGATCTTCATTATTTATCTGGACAACTTGTTCATCACTCTCTGTTTCTCTAGCTGTGTCTTCTTCAAGAAAATTTTTATTTTTATCTTCATCATTTTGTTTCTCATCCATTAATTTTTCTGCATATTCTTCTTCATGTTCTTGCCAATCTTCATCTTGATGAAGATTGAAATATTGTATCTCAGATTCCTTTGGTCTTATTACTTTGACGGCCAAATGATACAATTCATCTACTGTCTTAGATGTAGCTATGGCAATAGTCATCCCATTTTGCTTGAAAAACCATGACTTACCATTATTTCTTACTGTCTGATATATGCCCTTTTCGGCTGCCTTTCTCACTGAAAATAAGTTACAAGAAGCATCGGGACAGTACCACACATTTTCAAAATATCTATAAGACCATTCATTCCCATTAAAAACCATGACATTTATCCTCCCACAACCCAAAGCTTGAATATGAACACCCTGACGTGCACTGTCCATAGTTTTAGGCTTGTCAAAAGGGGTATAGTTAGCAAACCATTCCCTATGATTGGTTATGTGGTGTGAAGCACCACTATCAACAATCCAATCATCACAATCATTTAGATCAAAATAATTTTTCATTTCTATTTTTAGTTTCGTTATCATAGCTAAATGCTTATTTTCAGTTGGGCAGTTGTTAGCTTTATGGCCTTTTGAGTGACATTTAAAACATACCACACCAATCCTACAGTTTTTAGAAAAGTGGCCAACTCTTCCACATGAAAAACATCTTTTCTCATTATTTTTACTATAGTCTGGTTTCTTTGAAGGTTTATTTTTATCATACTTCTTACTTTTATCACTCACCTTCATGTTGGAAACCATAGCAACTGCTGTACTTACGTCATCCCTGTCTTTCAACCGCAACTCGTAGTTCAAACACTTCTTTTGCAGTGCGTCCCAGGTTTTCGTCTCGTTAGGTAGGTCATGCCAAGTTACATAGATGTAATCGAAGTCTTTTGGTAAGGTTTGTAGTAGTCTGGCGCAAAGATCTCCTTCGTTGATTGGTTTGTCTAGCATTGTCAACTGGGTTTGTACTTCGTCAAATTTGGCCAGATGCCCCTGTATCCCCAGTAAAGGCTCCCAAGTGATGTTGTGGAATTTATTCCTCAAGATATCTATAGTTTCTGTAGATTTTACATCGTAAATCTGGCTAAGTTTTCTCCACATCTCTTGTGCCGTTGTGCATCCACTTACTCGAAGTAGGGGGTTTGTATCCAGTGACAAAATAATTCTCTTCCTTGCTTTTGCATCTGCCTTAGTCCATTTTCCTAATGTCTCTTCGTATTTTGGTGAATCTACTATTGGCTTGGAGAATTTACCGTCTATAACGTCGAAAAGCCCATCAGAGTCTAGTACTACTTTCATTACAATTTTCCATGTAGGAAAATTTTCAACTCCTCTTAACTTTTCAATTTGTTTTTCCTCTGACATTTTTACAAAATAAATAATTTCCCGTCTCAAATTAACCACGTCTATCTGCTACCATGTCAGAAAACATCACAATTAATGGAAATTATTTTATTTGTAAAATCAAACACAAAAGTTAAGTATCAAAACATCTCAAAATTGCATCTAGTCATCAACAAACAAATAAACAGCTGTTATATAAAAATAATACTAAATTCATATTTGAACATTACAACAGATAAATAGATATCTTCAACAAGAACGTTACATATGAGAGGCATAAATTTTTTCTTCGTCACCAAAATGATTCGGAGTCCATAGACAATTATGTGACCGAATTGAGAGACTTGAGCTCGAGTTGTGAATTCAGTACATTAACAGATAGTTTAATCAAAGACCAAATCATCCTAGGCATTAGGGACACAGTATTGAAAGATCGTCTCCTTCGCATCAAAGACTTAGATTCAAATAAAGCCATTGAAGTGTGCAGAGCGGCCGAACAAAGCAAAGTACAGCTTGCTGGCATTTGCAGTAATAGTGACTCCGGTCCGAACAACAATTTAGAAGTAAATAAAATAAGGTTAAATAAGACCAGCTTCGCCAAAAACCATAGCAAGAACAAGAACGCCTCCACACATGGTTCCGGTCCCACATCCCAGAGTACATCAGGTAACAGCTACAACCGGCCCAAGAGGAATACAGGTACATGTTCTTCCAAACAGCATAAGTTCAACACAGCATGTTCAAAGTGCGGTTATTTTCATAAGCTTGGGCAATGCCCAGCCTATGGGAAAAAATGTTTAAAGTGTCAGAAAATCGGGCATTTTGCCACCCAGTGTTTAAGTAAACAAGTTCTCACTGTTGATGACTCAGAGTTAAACCTGTCCTTAGGTTGTATAAATGCAGTAAGTGGAAATAGGCCTAAATTAGGCTTAGGGTCTAAGTGTGAAAATGAATGGTCGGTTAACTTAACCTTAAATGATTTTGTAAATGCTAAATTTAAGATTGATAGTGGTGCACAAGCCAACTTGATTAATAGAGATGTATTAGAAATTCTTGAAATTGACAAGAATAACTTGGTTCCCACAGGTACAAACTCACATCCTATACGGGTCAACGATTGAAAATACTTGGTAAATGTAAATTGAAATGTAGTTTTAAGGAACAAAACCATGATGTTGATTTCTTTGTTACTAGTGGTAAGGCTCCTTGTATTTTAGGCCTTCAAACTTGTGTACAGTTCAATCTTATTAGTAGAGTTGATCAAATAGGCCTAACTTCTTTTAGCAATGAAGGTACCGGTATTACCAAATATATCACTGATGAATTTTCAGATGTTTTTGAAGGCATAGGTTGCCTTAAGGGTGAATATAACATTGTTTTGAAGGACGATGCTTGTCCTACCATTCACCCGCCTCGTAAAGTTCCTTTAGCCTTGCAGGCTAAGCTGAAGGCTAAATTGGCAGATCTTGAGAAAGCAGGTATTGTAAGTAAGGTCAATTATCCTACTGATTGGGTAAACTCTTTAACAATTGTACATAAGAAAAATGGTGATTTGCGCCTCTGTCTTGATCCCAAAGACATTAATGCTGCCATCAAAAGGCAACATTTTCAGATGCCGACATTTGAGGACATCAGTTCTAGGCTCTCTGGAGCCACGGTATTTAGTATTTTAGATACGAAAGATGCCTTTTTACATGTAAAGTTAAGCAAACAAAGCTCTGACCTTTGTGTTTTTAACACTCCTTTCGGTCGTTATAAATTTTTAAGGTTACCTTATGGGCTGAATGTCTCTAGTGAAGTTTTTCAAGAGAGAATGTCAATTTTGCTTAGCGACCTTGGGGGTGTATGTGTTTATGTCGATGATATTTTGATTTACGGTCGTGACCAAAAAGAACATGATTATAGACTCAAGGCTGTTTTATCTAAACTTAGGGCTGAAAATGTGAAACTCAATCGGAATAAATGTAAGTTTTCCATTTCTGAGCTGAACTATCTCGGACATAAAATTAGTAAGGCAGGTATCACACTTGACGATGAGGAAGTCAAGGCCATAACAGAAATGGCAGCACCCACAGACAAAAAGGAACTCGAAAGATTCCTTGGCCTAGTTAATTATGTTGGGAAATTTTTACCTAACCTCTCAGATGTCACACTTCCTTTGCGTAATCTTTTGAAAAAAGATTCTGTTTTTATATGGTCTCCTGAACATCAGGTGGCTTTTGATAAATTAAAGTCATTAGTTTCAAGCAGCCCTGTATTGCAATTCTTTGACATGAGGAAACCTATAGTTTTGTCTGTGGATGCTAGCTCTTACGGTCTTGGTGCAGCAATCATGCAAGACAATCATCCGGTGGCTTATGCCTCCAAAGCGCTAAGTACTGTCCAACAGACATACAGTCAGATTGAAAAAGAGTTGTTAGCTGTCTTTTATGGCTGTGACAAATTTTACCAGTACCTTTACGGTAAGCACTTTGTGGTAGAAACTGACCACAAACCTTTGATATCAATTGTTAAGAAAAATCTGGTAAATTGTCCTCCGCGCTTGCAGCGCATGCTTTTGAAATTGCAAAAATATGATTTTACCTTGGTCTATAAGAAAGGTGAATTTATGTATGTATCTGATGCATTGTCTAGGTC
Source organism: Neoaliturus tenellus (assembly GCA_030545055.2). Taxonomy (NCBI): domain Eukaryota; kingdom Metazoa; phylum Arthropoda; class Insecta; order Hemiptera; family Cicadellidae; genus Neoaliturus; species Neoaliturus tenellus. The sequence continues at coordinate 49,307 of JAQYXR010000565.1, forward strand.
ATGTCCAAAGTCGTCTGACGACTTCTTTCTAGAGGAAAGTGTTGAAGCACAAGTATGTGCTGTAGTAAATAATATTAATGTATCTGTTGATAAATTGTCCAGAATATCTCATTTAACGGACACTGATGTAGAGTTAAAAAACTTGAAACATTTTCTTTTGAGTGAATGGCCAAAAGATAAGAAAAATGTTCCCCAGGTAATTAGACAATATTGGAATGTTAGAGATAGCCTAACGTACTTTAAGCCTAAGAATTTGATTTTGAAGGACAATGCCATTGTTGTTCCAAGTTGTTTAAGGAAAGAAATGTTACATAGGTTACATTTAACTCATCTGGGAGTTAACAAAACCTTACTTAGAGCTAAAGACTCAGTGTACTGGCCAAACATGTACACTCAAATTGTAAATATGGTTAACAATTGTGAAACTTGCTTAACATACTCGAACAGTAACCAGAAACAACCTTTAATGCAGCATCCGGTTCCAGATGCTCCTTGGGAAAAGGTTGGGATTGACCTTTTTCAGTTAGATCAAAAAATGTATTTATTGATTGTAGACTACTTTTCCAAGTATCCGGAGGTAATTCAACTACCCACCACCACTTCTGAATATGTTATTAATGTGTTGAAACAAATCTTCAGCAGGCATGGGATACCTGAGGAAGTCATAACAGGTAACGATGTACAGTTCATTTCTCATTCATTTGCTAATTGTTGGAATTTTAAACATGTCAGAACCAGCCCATATCTTTCACAATCGAATGGTATGGTCGAGTGTGCCATACAAACAATAAAGAATTTGCTCAAAAAATCATTTCTAGAGGGTACCGACCCCTATTTAGTTTTACTCGAGTACAGAAACACTCCTATCAGCTCAGTGCTCCCATCCCCAGCTGAGATTTTGTTTAGTCGGAAAATTAGAGGTTGTTTACCTTACAGGAACGTTCAGTTAAGGCCTAGAGTTGCAAAAAATGTTAAACAAAACCTTAGAGATAGGCAAGTGAAACAAAAATTTTATTTTGATAAGAGAACTCGACCTATGCGTCATCTTGATAATAACGAGAATGTGTTTATTCAGAAACCTGATGGCTCTCGTTGGGTAAAAGGTAAAATAAAACAATCTAATGTAACACCCAGATCTTACTTTGTTGAAACACAGGCAGGAAATGTGTATGTACGGAATAGGTATCTCATGAAACCCTTCAGGAAACTGAGTGACACTCAAGAAAAACATAATTCTTATCAAGGTGATGATTTTCATTATGATGATTGTGAATTCAAACCTAAAAGTCCTTGTAAATCACCCAACAAAAATGTCAATAAATCTACTGGTTCTCAAGTAGCTTTACATAAATAAGTCATAAGTCGCCTGACCTAATTGTTGATAGGCCTACTCAGAATAGGCCCTACACCACAAGGTTTGGCAGAACTGTGAACAAGCCAGCAAAGTTAGACTTGTAACCTTTGTAGCCTATTAAGTTAGCCTTTAAGGTAATTGTTTTATCTATCAAATTCATAAGAAAATGGAATATGTTTGTGATTTTTCATTATTAAAGAAAATTGTTTTATTTTAGTAGGCCTATAACTTGTTCACAGAAAATTTGATTAAAATTACGCTAAGTCATGTAAAAAAGAATTATTATATTTTTAATAAAGTGGTTATATTTTTATTTGTTACATCAAAACTATTTTTGTTTATTAAAGGGGAGATGTCATATAGTATATAGCCTAATTGAGATATTGTCATCCTTGCTCTATGTAATTACTTTTGTATGTCGATGGTTATGTTTCCTCTTTCTTCAATAAATCATGGCTTACCGTACGTTCGTCTCGTTACTTAGACCTACAGTTTATAGTAGTATTTAGCACCTTGACAATTAGGATTACACTTAGATAGTAAATTAAGCTGGGAATTTCATGTTAATAATTTGTGCACTAAGTTAGCTCGAGTTACTTACCTTTTGCGTAAATTGAAGGGCTGTGTAAATTGTGATATGTTGATAACTGCTTATTACGCATTTTTTCATTCACATTTGAGATATGGAATTACCCTTTGGGGCAATAGTAGTAATTCAAAAAAGGCATTTATCTGGCAGAAAAAAGCCCTTAGGATTATAAAAAATGTTCCAGATACCGTAGAGAAAGTTGTTCGCCAATATTTAGAGAATTCAAAATCATGATATTACCTTCTCTCTACATTTATTGTTGTTTAGTTGATGTAAAATAATCTCTAAATAAATTTGTAACGAGACAGAACATACACGCCCACTTTACCAGAAAAAAATATTTTTTAGAACTGTCATCCATTAGATTAGAGAAAAGTAGAAGCAGTCACTTGTTTATGAAACTTAAGTTATTTAACGAATTGCCTGAAAAAGCTTGGGAAGTAAATTTAAAAAGGTTTAAAGTTGTTTTAGAAAAATGGCTCAAAGAAAAAGTGTTTTACAATGTAGAGGAGTATTTGATCTGTAATACTAGTTCTTTAATTTTTTAGCCTTGTTATAAAGTATTTATTTATTGTTGTTTACTTATTGTTTTTCTTTATAGATTTTATGTTTAGTAATCCAACTTGTATGCATTAACTTATGTACAACGACTGAATGACTAGCCTTAAGCATTTTACTGTGACTTTGTCAATTGCATATGTGCTTAAAGACAATAAAACTCTTGATTCTTGAATATATAATTTTGACTGTGTACTGACCCTTCATACACAATTCTCTGTTAAACTAAATAAATAAAAATAAAAAATAAAATATTCTTTATTGCTGGAGACAATACAGGTATTGTATAGCATGCGTCAAACAAATGCAATAGGTATATTTAACATATTGAGAGGTAAAAAATATCATGTGATTGCAATAGTAATTAATATCGAAGAAGTAATATCCAGACACTTGATGAATAAAAAAAAAACCCCTCACTACCAGGAATCAAGCCGATGTATTCTCCCCGTGTAGTCCATGAACTCCCCCACCGAGTAAAACACATGCGACACTTAAAAGCGTCTTAATTTTGATTTGAATTTTGATTCATTGTTTTCAAACCGAATAGCCTCCGGAATTCTGTTAAGGATGCCAATCCCTGCTTGAGACGGTAGCCGAGATACACTAGCTAGCCTGTGCTGATCAATTCTGAAAACATCTCTGGATCGTGTGTTGTAGTTGTGTACATCAGCACCACGTATTAGACTGCTCTTAAATTTGCAATAATAAGCAGTTTCCAGGATGTAAAGCTCAGCTAGAGTTAGCAAACCCAACTCCCGGAAGGCTTTCCGACACGACTCTCTAAATTTGAGTTTTGAAATAATTCTAATGGCTTTTTTCTGAAGGACAAAAAGGCGGTTGAAGTTTCTCTGCGAGCAACCACCCCACAGAGCGATGCCATATGAAAGGTGGCACTGAATTAGTCCATAGTAAGCCATTAGCAACAGCTCTTTAGGACAGTGTTTAGACAGGATTCTCAGCAAATACACTGCGGAAGAGACCTTTTTACAAACACTATCCACATGATCTGTCCACGTCAGCTCGTTATCCACGAGCATTCCGAGAAATTTTGTGAAGCCAACTTCTTCGATGACAGTGTCATCTATGACTGAAGTTGGTCGATGAGTATTCAGAGCGGTGCTGCCTCCGAAATATCATGCAACTTGATTTTGATGGATTTACTTTGAAATTTTTGTTCTCAAAGTACTGAATACAACAATTTATCTCCTCAAAAGATTGGATTTCAATTTCATCTGTTTTGTTTGAATTGAAACAGAGAGTCGTATCGTCGGCATATTGGACAATTTGTCCGTTTGAAATGAAAGAATTCAGATCATTCACATACACCAAAAAAAGTAGGGGGCCGAGAATCGATCCCTGAGGGACGCCAAATCTCAAAGTGGTTGTATGTGAAAGAACTCCATTGACATGAACTTGTTGAGTCCTTCCAGTAAGGTATGACTTCAACCACGTATGTGGTAAGCCCCTAATACCAGAGGACCATAGCCTGTCAAGGAGTAAGTTATGGTCCACACAATCAAAAGCCTTGGATAAATCGAGAAAGACGCTCAACGTAATTTTGCGATTATCCAGGCTATTAACAATCTTTTCCACTAGGCGGATGATTGCATCTCTTTTTGCAAACTTTTTTTGGTTCTGATTCCCAAAAGGCAGCCATGTCTGCTGGGATATCAACAAATGCATCTCCGATCGCGGCCATGTCGCCGGTCCACTACACATAAGTTTACGCTGAGGTGGTTAGGTGAAGAACATTATTGCTAAATATTTAAAAATAGCCTACTTTCAAAATTTATTCACTGTAAAATATCACTTAATCTTTCAACATAAATACAGAGCGGTGGAAGAATGCCCTACTACTTGACATTTTAATCCATTTAAAGACTTCCAGATGGCCAGAATTATTTTTTATCCCAAGAAGATGGCTTGTTTTGAATTAGAGAAAGATTTAAGACAAATTGAGCGATAAAATACCAAACATAAACCCCGAGGCATCCCGTAAACCAGTGGCATCCGTATAACAAACAAGTGCCAAATGTTTTCATTGGTAGTCAAGCAAAAAATAACTTTTTTCAGCAAACAGATGATAAACAATCTAATAAAAAAAACATTTATACCATATATTAATTACCTCAAGCAAAACATGATGAACTTTCTTCAGAAACTCTTCGTTGTTTTCATAATCGTCAATTATACTCTTAGGCAGGTCACCAGCATGGCCCAACTGTAAAAATTAATGAACACATTATGGACCATCTGTGGAATCAATAATACTTCGCCCGCGCATTAGCTCCACCTGTACAGAACATGGTACAGTACCAACTAGTTCAGAAATGAGAATTTACTGCATAAAGTTTCAACCTGTCATTTCAGTCAAATTTGTACAAAGTTAGCCTAGTATGAGTATCTTTTAGAACAAAAAATTTATAGTTTTAATTAGCTCGACCAACCTCAATTTGAAGTAAATAAGTAAAACAATAATAAAACCAACTATTTTCAAGGAAACTGGAGACAATAAGACTACATAAATGATAACTAATACAAGTTTTTAAAAGTTTAGGACTTCTACAAGGAAACCCTGAATGAAGCAATAACTAGAAGTAGTTTTTCGAGTCTGTCACTACAGACCACCACAATACATATAAGTATTCGGTCCACATACATTGTACTCCGACAAGTAGAAACAAATAGAACAGTACATGTAGAAACAAACTTTGAGGGGTGTGAACCGCTTTCCCTAAAAGTGTTAAGTACTCTTAACAAAAATGTCTCGGTTACGGAAAAAAAGTTATGTTGGCCTAGTTTAATTACAGGAATGAAAAATAGACCTAATTAATTTTCAACAAAGACAAGTATGTTGTTACATCCTGTGTAGTTTGTCACATTTGTTAAGAACAAAGCTACATTAATCTAAAATATTAAGAGACAATGGATAATTAAAGCACTAAAAGATAATATCACTATAGCATTTTAAAATAGTGAGACAAAATTTAAATGACTTAAAAGACTGAGTCCATATCAAGGTTCAAGAGGGCATGCCAATTAATTGTTTAAAATAAATTTAAACAATAAATGGGTTTCTGAGTAGCCACTCAATGACCTTTGTTTTGAATGATTTTGTACTCACAAAGTGGGCTGTAGGAGATAGCCTTTTAAATAGTGAGGAGAAAAATTATTTAGAAAGCACTTACACCTTCAGCGGCATTGTACAAAGTATTCCAATCAATCTTGGGAATGATTCTTGACACAAACTCCTGGTTGAAATCCAACTCTGACACCTTGACATCTTTGGCCTGAAATAATAAACATGGTTATTCAGATTGTTCAAATTTCAAGTTGTCAGCCCAAAGTTGATCCAAATTTAAAATGACATTTTGTTAATAATGAAGCATATACAAGTAACTGGTAACTGGGTAAACTGGATTTATATTATTTTATTTAATTATTAATTAATGATTGTTGGGTTCTAAATTGTTAGCTTCAAGTAAGTAAGTGATGTGAGGAGGAAGTATTTCAGCTTGGTTATGAGTAGGCTCGAACTGTTATCAAACACTAGCTTGTTTATGCTGACCTATCGGTAGCTCTGGCTTAAATAGGTCAGCAGACTTAGATTAAGGGGAGTCAGTCTAGTGCAGTGATGTGAGCGTTTGGGTTGGAGGAGGTAGGTCAGAGGGGCCATGGGGCAAAAGGCCTGGGGCCCGGGGTAAGTCCAAATTAGATGGGGTTTTCTAAATTAAGGGAGATCCTATACAAATTTATTAATTGTTTAAAGTTTCTCCAGTTTAAAAGTTTGAATTATTTCCTTGAGAGTTACAGTCTATTTCACCTTAATATTAAATGTATAAAGTTAAATTCCTTTCAAGTTTGTTTATCGCTTGTTATTTTACTGGTTGAAAAGATTGTATTTTCTGTTTGTTGTATTGATTTAATTTATGTTTAATTATACTTGGTTTGTATCTTAACATGTCTCTTTCACTTAATTAGCTACAGTCATGTAGTGTGGCTTCTCAGTCTGGCCAACTGAAAGTCGCACTTATGACACAAGTAAACGCAATGGCAACCATGAGCAATATTGTATTGCTCATGGAATAGCAATTATTCCTTGTTATTACATGGACTTGTTGAAAAATAATGCTGAACTTTTGATTTGTAAAGCATTCACAAACACAAAATAAACTAAATTTATATTTTAGGTGTAAGTTATAAACATTTGCTGCATCTCGTAAACTAAGGAATTGTGAGAAGATGCCTACAAACCAAATCTTTACATACTATTGGTAGTACAGGGTGCGGCAAAAAAAATCGACCTATTTTCTTTTATGCACCATTCAGCTACAGGACGTCTGAGGCTGGTGGGGGTGGGATTATTTTAAAGCAGATTTGATGCCATTTCAGTAGTCGTTGTAGTGGTCGCCTAACCTACATGTTTACATTAATCATGTTAAATGGCACGCTTTCACTATCGGGGCGTATTTTGTGCTTCTCATCAGTAAACATTAACATTTCTTTATCAGCAATTAAATCAATCATTTGTTTGTCGAACATTTTTTGCTTTGCATGGTCAGTGGGCTTTAATAACTGAACAATAGCCAATTAATTGGTATGGATGGGGATTAAGATCAAACCAAAAAATTTGTCAAACCGAATGGTCAGCCATGTTCAGGGCACTTCGCTAGTCTACCGGTTGGCGTCTTGGACTCTAGTTCAAGATGTCACCGGTTTGATTCCCGGGGTGTAAACAACAATGTGAAGGGTTTGAAATACTATCCTTTAATATAATTTGTACATAGTTCAATTATCTTAACAAAATTCTTCTGGCTTAGACACGAGCACTAGCTTGTTTTTTAACGGGCCGACAAGGACTGTTTGCCACACAGCAGCAAGGACTCCATCCATGTTCTCTGGCGTCCGCGCTGACCTTGGACGGCCTGTTGGCTTCGTTTTAAACTCAAAACAAGTTGATCTTAAGTTAGTAACCCATTGCATAATTGTGTTAGGATTCGGAATTTTAAATGTTGACCTAATTGAAAGAATGCACAAAACTGCCGCTGAGTAGCAATGATTGAACCACCGATATTGAAATACATACGTCTTGATAAGGAACTAGCGTTGTTCAAGCGACCGCTACTCCATAACTACTAAAATAGCATAAGATTTGCGTTCCAACAAGCCTAACCCCACCTTTCTCAGATGTTCTGTCGCTGAGCGGTGGGCGAAAGAAAATAGGTCGGTTTTTTTGCCGCACCCTGTACCTACCGTTTTTCAAAATAAAGTTTTCCATTTCAACAAGGATTAAAATAATACCCCCGTTGCAGCAAACCTGCATAATCAGCGAATTTTTTTTTTAAGCTCTATTAAATGGTTTTACTTAAAATTCTTCAATTTTAAAAATTTAGGTTCAAAAATGCCAAACCCCATTTTTGACCCTTTTGAAACCCCATTAAACCCCGTTCCCATAACCCGACAATGCTGGTTCATGAACTCATGAAAATAGACCCGGTCATTCACCTTCATACCAAATTTAATCAAAATTGGAGGTCCCCTTTAAAAGTTAACAGTACCACTGACACATGGATATATATATTCTAGTAGAATTTTTAGTTCCTCAAAGCCAAAAAAGCGTCTTATTATGGGATTACCACTCTAGGTATATTTTTTGTCATTTGGTTACTGATAGTTCTTCACTAAATATTATCATCTGTATCTCGTTTTAAAATAAAACCATAACATATGTTTTAATGTATACAAAGCAGACGTTTTTCGAATCCCTGTTGCTATTCTTGGACATTATGGACACGCCGATAATTTTCCCTCGTGTTTGGGACCGAGACCTTTAATTTGAGACCCCTACCATCTTTCTGCGATTTGTATAACGCTCACAATTTTACTCAATAAATTTCGCTTACAGAATTTCATATATAGATTGTTTTTTTTTTTTTTTTGTTTTTTTGGTGTGAATTATTTTATTATAATTGCACTCACACATAACATTTGCATAACTGCATAACATTTGCTAAGGATTTTTTGTTACGAGAACTCCTCCAACAATTTTTGGCCGATTTCCAAGTTTTTGGTGTTGTTGGATGGCGGGTTAATCTGTACCTAGTTGTTTCCACAAAAAATGACGAGAAGCGGACTTGCAAAAGGCGCTATCCATTATTAAAATTTTGAAATTTTCCCTAATAACATTGAGCTTGGGTTTATTTTTTTAATCCTTGGTAAATGCACCGCTGTAAATAAGTGCAATTTTGGCAATTAGGAACTGATAATCACAATATTGGATTGGTAGGGTGTTACTGATTTAAAACTAAATGTATCATTTTTAGCAATTACATAGGATAGTCGAGATTAAATAGCTCGATTTCGAGCAACATGTTTACTAGTCCTATTTAAATGGTCTGTTTTAAGGAACATCGCAAGTAGACCCTAGCTGTTTCATTTATAATAATAAAAATAAACCCCTAACATTTTATTAATACAGCTCATTTCAGTTGAGAAAACTGACTACTTTGGAATTTGATTAAAAACCACCCTAGAATATTGTTTTTAACCGTTGCTAGAAAAGGGTTTTTAGAATCTTTAAAGATCATTTATTTGTTTTAAATGAAGATCGTTTGTTTAACCTATATTTAACCTTCAAGTCAATTTGATCTGTTTAATTAATTACTGTACAAAAGAACTAACGAATATAAAAATGGTCAAAACATGATATTCAATTTAAAGTAACATTATTTTAATGATACTGTAACGTACTATGAAATCTTTAACAAGAAAAAGGGTGTGTAAAAATTGTTTTGTTCGTGAGTTTATATTGATTAGGCCTACTGGATAACGAAAGTCTCTTTATTCTTCATAATATTTATGTCTCTTTACCAATAAGGATCAATTTGTTGACCTTTTGAAAGATACAACAAGTTTGCAAATTAATCATAGCCTAGTCCATGTCCTTTATTTTATGTTACCACGGCCAATCATATATCACGGCTACTACCCTTGCCTCTCACTGGTTTACTAGAACTACAGATTAATGATATGCTATATGTATAGTTCGTCTGTGCTAAAATGCCTGACATTTCTCTTATAATTGCAATATAAAAACTATGCATTACTCTACCACTTGCAATTAACACTTGTGGATAACAAGTACAACTACACACTGCACGAACTAATAACACAACCGTACACTGACCACTGAGCAACGATGCTACGCCTGTCCTATAGAATAGACTACTAAATTAGGTGCAGTGTAGTTGACCAAAAACCTAGTTGCGTGCGCGCATTGTGTTGAAATTATAGGTCAATTTCATTTTTAAATAGTTGTTTTGATTATGCGATTTGACTGCTTACAACTTATTTTTTTATGTTTACTGTCCAAATAATTGATAATAAATTCAAAAACGTAAAAAAATATTATAACAGGGTGTCTACTGCTAAAGAGATATAAAAATCAGTGACTTTTTGGTGACTTTTGGGGGTAAAAAAGGTTAAAAATCAGTGACTTTTCGGTCTCTAAGATAGAAAATTTCCGGGGGAAATTGGTAAAGTCGCAATACTTTTGCTCACAATCGCATTATTTTCTCAATTTATACTAAAAATATGTGACTTTTCTTGCATTTAAAGGAAAAATAAGTGGCTTTTTGGTGACTTCGGTGACCATTAGCTAAAATGTGTGACTTTCGGTGACTTTAGTGACCAGTAGACACCCTGTATAAAAATTTAAAAATCATAAAAAAACTAGGTGGACCCCCGTAAATCCGCCCATGGGCCTATTATAGTTAGGTCCTGGTATTTTTTTAACGCTGTAACCTTTAAAGTAGTGTCTCATACTGATGAAATGTGTTGTCAAGTTACCAAAAAGTAGTATAGGCCTAAATAAAAACCTAACCTGAAAGGAAATAGATTTGGTGCCTTACCGCTATGGCCAAAGGATAACCCACGTTAACACCTTTGATACATTTGGAAGTGAGCATGTTATGTGTTAGTAGCTTCATTTTTACGACTAATTACTCCAAAACGTAACAATTAATTTTTATATAACTTCAGCAGATTTTTATTAAAAGTTAGTAGCCTATAACCGAGTAACCGAGATGGAGATAGTGATGTGCGATACGTATCGTATCGTATCGGAATATCGCGATACGGGGAGGGGCGATACGATATTTCGATACGATATTTTGAAAACGATACGTATCGTATCGCCAAAAACGATATTTGATTTTATATCGGCACATAGAAAAACGATACTTTTTTCCCGCGATATTGTTTTTTTTCACCATGCAACCACGATATCGGGAAGAAAACTCATTTAGCTTCATCATTTTACTTATTTGACCATTAAATAAACAGAACTCCATAATATCATATCTTCTAACTTAAACTGTGTAGTTAGAGAAATGTCCAATAGTAATGCAGCAGGATGGGACGAAATTTCCAACAAAGTCATTAAAAATTGTTTTTCAGAGTTAGAAGGCCCATTAGTTCATTTAATTAATGTTTCTTTACTTGAAGGAGTTTTTCCTGATGGTGCAAAATTAGCATTAGTCCGTCCTATTTTTAAGAAAGACGACAGTCATCTACCTCAGAACTACCGTCCCATCTCACTCCTCCCAACAATCTCAAAAATCCTTGAAAAAGTAGTTTGTAATAGATTAGTCAATTTCTTAGTTGAACACAACATCATTTTTGCCAAACAATTTGGATATCAGAGCAAAAAGTCAACAAAGTTAGCTCTCATTGATTTTACAGGGAAATGCATCGACGCCTTGGAGGGTGGCGAGACGGCCATTGGCTGCTTCGTCGACCTCTCTAAGGCGTTTGATTGCGTCAATCACTCAATTTTATTAAGCAATCTTCTGGAACTAGGCATTTCAGGCACAGTTTTGAGCTGGTTCAAGTCATATCTTTCTCAAAGAAAACAAAAAACAGTAATTGATTTCAGAAACAAGCAAGGCACATCCGCCAAGCATTTTTCGAATCCTGGTGAAATAAGATCTGGCGTGCCCCAGGGCTCGATACTGGGGCCGATCCTCTTCTTGATCTACATCAATAACATTCCAAATCATCTTGACGGTGATAGCTTAACTATCTTCGCAGATGACACATCTCTTTTCACTCGAAGTAAAGACTTGAATCATCTCGAACTACAAACTTTTTTCAAACTCAACACACTTTCTCAAGCCTTCTCTGACATAAATCTCACAATCAATTCCAAAAAGACCCAGTTCTTACATTTTTCCACTGTACAACGTGCAGCACAATCGATGAGAGCTAACATTTCTCCTCCCTCTGTTTTTCTTGGTGACGATGAAATTCAGAGTTCTGATTCAATTGATTACCTTGGAGTGAGATTGGACGGTGGGCTGAGGTGGATAGACCAAGTAGATAAGTTAGCAGCAACTTTGTCAAAAAACATTTTTGTCCTCAGAAACATTGCTTTTTTAAGAAACAGAAAATTGTCCAAACTAGTTTACTTTAGTTTAATCGAAAGCCATATAAGATATTCCATAGTACTATGGGGTGCTTCAAGTAAATACAATCTCAATAGAATTTTTACAATACAGAAAAGAGCAGTAATAAGGTGCATTCTTGGTCTCAAACCAAGAGAGTCTTGTTACAGTCACTTTAAAAACTTAGGAATTTTAACAGTCCCCTCGCTTTTCATGTTTGAGACCATAACTTACGTTAAAGACAACAATCTGGTGCCTACACATTCTCATGGTTACAATACAAGAAATAGAGCAATTAACCCTTCAGTTCAGCACAATCTAAAACTCTTTGAACAAAAACCATTGTACATCGGCCTTAAATTTCTTGCCAGCCTCCCAATAGATTTAAAAGAGATTGCTTGTCCCAAAAAATTCAAATCAAAACTCAAATCATACTTGATCAATAGTTGTTTTTACGAATTACCAACTTTCCCAACCTGAGCCTACCCACCCATCCTGAATGACCTGGTTCAACTGAACTATGATAGAATAAAAAATAGATAAGAAGACTGGTCTCATGCCGCACATGTGGTCTACGGGACGACTGAAGAAGTATAAGTAAGTAAGTAAGTAAGTACTGCACAATCTCTTGGAGGAGATAAAACAAGTTTATCAAGTAAGATTTGACAGATACGATACGGCCAGTATATGAATGAGCATGACAATAAACAACAATTTTATTTATTTTGAGTACTTATTTTAAACATTAATGATGTTTACCTAAAACTTTTGATTCTGTTTCATTAAAATAATAGAAAATTGTCATCTAAAATCAATGGCTAAACCTATTTTTAACGGCTTTGTTGAAAATGATACGATACATATCGTTTAAGCGATATTTTGGCCGATACGATACGCGTATCGCGATACACAGGACCGATACGATACGGCCGATACGATATATGGCTCCGATACGTATCGTATCGCCGTATCGCGATACACGGCCGTATCGCACATCACTAAACCGAGATGAGATTACACACAATATAACACAAACTAACAGACGACAGGAAATGTACGGAAGCCCTGAAGGGCCAAAGAGTAAGCGGTCATTTTTTACACCGCCGTGTTTGAAACACGGCGAGCCGTGTTTAGAAGACGGCGAGCCGTGTTTCAAAGACGGCGAGCCGTGTTTCAAAGACGGCGAGCCGTGTTTCAAAGACGGCGAGCCGCGTTTAAAAGTCGGCGAGCCGTGTTTGGAAGTCGGCGAGCCGTGTTAGAAAGTCGGCGGTCGCCGTGTTAGAAAGTCGGCGAGCCGTGTTTGAAAGTCGGCGAGCGAGAAGTATATGAAATTCGGAGAGCATTTTGATAAATTAACTAAGACTAATAATTAAAAGCTTTTTTATTGTCTCTCAAACGGATTTTCATCCTCTTTTAAAATTGAAAATAACCAAAACAATCAAATCTCTGGAGCAAAAATAGTCTGTGCATTTGTTATGATGACCATAACCAAACAGTTTTCTTTGTTTTTGGGACCTCTGATTTCATAGAAATCTGGCATGAAAGTTGTAATTTTTTTTAATTAGTTTGCAAATGAGATTATATCTAGTCATATACCTAATCTAATATCAGATATCTATAATTATTACTCTTAATTACTTTATCAAAATACTCGCCGAATTTCAAATACATCTCGCCGACTTTAAAACACGGCTCGCCGCCTTTCAAACACGGCTCGCCGCCTTTCAAACACGGCTCGCCGCCTTTCAAACACGGCTCGCCGCCTTTCAAACACGGCTCGCCGCCTTTCAAACACGGCTCGCCGCCTTTCAAACACGGCTCGCCGCCTTTCAAACACGGCTCGCCGCCTTCCAAACACGGCTCGCCGCCTTCCAAACACGGCTCGCCGCCTTCCAAACACGGCTCGCCGTCTTTCAAACACGGCGGTGTAAAAAATGACCGCTGACTCTTTGGCCCTTCAGGGCTTCCGTAGAAATGGGACAGGACAGGAGGAACATGAAATAGAAGAGATTAGAATATATGCTCTTGATCAAGTCTAAAGAAACTTGATCAAGCATATCTTTTTACTAAGGTCAGCTGAATAGCTATTTTTTGTGTTCCGGATACGAAGAGTCAAAACTAAAACGGAAGTCAAGTTACCGTATAATATTTACCATTACACAGCTGATTGAAAAATCAAATGATGAAGCAGTCTTACCTTACCACGGCCCACGGGTACGATATTTAAGACACCATATTACTCTATTTTACATTTGGATTATTAGTTAATAACAAACCATTAGGTAATAACCAAATTAACAGTTATCAATCAAGGTAAACCTAAGAAACATAAATTCTACCCTAGTTTGCTTTGAAATTCCTTATTTTAGTAATAGTTGAGACAAAAAATCTCCAACGCAAACTAGAACGATTGTTGTTCCCTGCAGTGTTGGCAACATTTTGCAGGTAACAAAGAGTAAAATTTTGGTTTGTTAACACTTTTTTAACCAACAAAAACTCCACGGATGTCGCAGAAACTGACACATTGACATATTGCTCTTATGGGATGTAGCTCACCTGGCACTACAGTCATCTTGTAATATGTGTGCAATGTGCATTTCTTCTTCTTTTATACTGTCACAAAATCAATCAAGTGCAATGCACTGTTCCATTAATACAAGTTTGTTTATCAACAATAACAAAACAAAACTGTAAACATTAAAAGAAAACAAGTACTAAACGTAAGTAAATAGTATTTTCAAATTTGTGTTTGGAACTTGGGACGTGATGCTTGCTTATTAACCCATTGGTCTCGTGAAGCAAAGAAAGACAAGCAAAAACGGCAAAAAGTATATTGAATAGGTAAAGTATCTACACTTTTAGTAGATAATAATTCAACTATCTAGTAACCTGTTAATCTGTCATGATATTAGTTTTATACTTAGGCCCTATCCAAATTTCAAGTAAAAATGGGCTTGACAAACCATAACTACTTTGAGATAAATCGATCCATCTTACAGCTACAATAATAATGTTTACAGCATTCAATTGATAATAGTATTAAAATCCTAATGCTATTAAGCTTTAGCAACACGTGTTTTCAACATTTGTTATTAACATTAAAGGAAACACTCCAAAATTTGTTGGGAACATGTCATGTTATTAACAAAACTCACTGTTAGCAACAAGAATTTTCCTACCCATTGAGTGTCGGTAAAATTTGGTAACATCCTTTGATCCTTTGGAGTGGAGTGTTGATAACGTTTGTTAGGCCTATTAACAAATTTTACTGAGCGCTTTGGATGATAGTGATGTTGCTCAACATTAACCCTCCGAGAATTCAATATAATTTAGCAGCCCTAGAGTGTTACACATCTTTCAAGGTTATGCAATAAAAATATATATTTTATGACCTAGCACTAGGTATAAATGTATATAGGCCTATTATATGAAAGTGGCTAAAATGTTATAGGCCTATCTAACGATACAAAAATTGTACCCTTACTCTTATAGGTTAAAAATAACAAAATTAAAAAAAATTTTATGTAACTTTGGTTTCTCCTAAAATAGTTTTAGATAGGTACACACAATCAAAATTCCAAGGTAGGCCTATACATTTTGCTTACAATTTTATGCTGTGCAAGAAAATATATAACTAATATAGGCTAGAACCATTTGAAAAAATGTATGATGAATAAAACCAAATGTGTCATACGGTATTTTTATGTTTGCCATATATTTCCCCGTTCATAGTTTTATTTAGTTGTGAACGTCACATGCATATTTTGTGGGTGTTAATTTTTTTTGTGCCACCCTTGAGTGATCGTGCTTATCAAATGTTGATGCAGTGCTTTAGTGGCTATCAGTGTCTTATGTGAATTTTTAAGTTTTTATCGTGTGAGGCAATTTGTCTCACAAGATTTATGTTTTAGTACGGTTGAAGTGTGAAAGCTGTCATGTTTTTTAAGTTGTATTCGTTTGAGTCAACTGTCTCATGGGAAAATTCTATTTAGTTCTGCAAGAAAATGAAAAGACAATTAGGCCTAATTGATTCTCATTTTTTATATTTCTTTAAAATGTCACTTTAGTTATACAGGGTGTTCGGAAAAACCGTTTCAGGAATTCAGGAGGTTATTGCCCACATCAAAATAAACAAAAAATTCCTATAAACATATGTCCTAAAATGCTTCGTTAACCCGCTAGCCACCATTTTGTTTTTTACACTAAATAATTTTTATTTCCGTAATGGATCATTGTAATAAGCTAATATTTGGCATGAACCTTCATCATAGCAATACCCATTTTCAAGAAAAAAATAATTTTTTTCTAATGTGTATTTTCAAAATGGCGGCCATTTTAAAATTTTAAACTAAAATATCTCAAAATCGGTAAATTTTATAAAAATTTTACTAGACACAAAAAAGTTGACAAATTTAATTATCTAACCAATGGTACCAAGTTTGTAAGGATTTGACAACAAATAACTGAGTTATTGAGTTTTTTCAATTAAAATTACCTTAATTTGCATTAATTACAATGCAAAATCAATGTTTTTATGAATAAAAATCTCAATAACTCCGTTATTTGTTGTCAGATCCTTACAAACTTGGTACCATTGGTTAGATAATTAAATTTTTCAACTTTTTTGTGTCTAGTAAAATTTTTATAAAATTTACCGGTTTTGAGATATTTTAGTTTAAAATTTTAAAATGGTCGCCATTTTGAAAATACACATTGGAAAAAAATAACTTTTTTCTTGAAAATGGGTATTGCTATGATAAAGGTGCATGCCAAATATTAACTTAATACAATGATCCATTACAGAAATAAAAATTATTTAGTGTAAAAAACAAAATGGCGGCTAGCAGGTTAACGAAGCATTTTAGGACATATGTTTATAGGAACTTTTTTGCTTATTTTGATGTGGACAATAACCTCCTGAATTCCAGAAACGTTTTTTCTGAACACCCTGTATATTGATTACAGTGGCAGTAAAGTACAGTTTAATTTCACACGTTTTATAAAATATGATACGAGTCCTATCTTCCATCTAGTTAATATTTTGGCTGTTGTCATTGAAGGGTCAAATCTATCTCAGAGATCATCAGAGGCATAATATATTTGTTGTAAAGTGGTATAATAAACTATATACCGTTGCCTTTACAAATTTGTAACAATAATAATAATTTGTGATACAAAAGAACTTCAAATTAGGGTCTAAGATATTTTTAAGCTGGACATTCTTGTTTTGAAAAAATATCAAAGAATGAATGTGGAAATTTGCCCTTGATGTTATTGTTATGGCAAAAATAAACTGTCACCACCATTATCTCCCAAATTTAGGAGAAGGATTTAGAATACAAATTTAATTGTAAAGTTGTCTTAAAAACTACAAACCACCCTGTATTTTCAGGGTACGTAACCCACGTTAACACAAGTCAACGTAATATACAAAGGAAACACTCCAAACCACTACTTTAAAAAAATAGTAAACAGTTGTTCAGTGTAGCTATATGCAGATTTTCAGTGTTGCGCATTGTTGCGTCACTTTTTGATTTTCATGTTTTTTTATTAAGTGTCCGAGTGTGCTATAAGTAATTAAATTACATTTAGAATAAAAAAATAGCATCCAAAATGGGCAGGCAATCGGAGTGGCGGCTGATCCGAGCCCGCTTAAAAGAGAATGCTTGGTAGTTAAACAGGGTGTCCACATTCTGGAAAGTCAGGGATAGTCAGGGAAAGTCAGGGAAATAGGCAAAAAGTCTGGAAAGTCGGGGAAATATGGCCCAATGATAGACAATAGACAATTAGACAACCTGTTTATTCATGAAAGTTCACAATATACTTTTTATATTCCAAGAGCTCACAGAGCTCGCGTGGAATTTAATATTAAAAAAATAAATTTTATATAGATATGTTATTGGTTACAGTCAGTTGACAAAATCCTTTAAATTGTTTGCAAAACAGCGCATTTCATTAATTGTCCGTGTTCAATCGTGACACTTACTTATTATTTACATTATAGAGATCCAGAAGGAAAAAAAGTACCGTATACTAAAATTTTAACAATGATAAATCCATTTAAATTAGAACATTCTTTCTTAAAATTATCATTGTCGAGGGTCACAAACTGTGATGCATTAACTCTAAACTGCTTCATGCTATAATTACTAAAAAACTTATGCATGTGGAGTGAACTTGACAATTTATATATTAATAGGCAAGCATGTTTCATTTCCTCTTTTTTTCTCAGCTTGTGTGCATCGTAGGAGAAATCCGCGCATACCGTTAGAAAGGTATTGTGATGTAGATGAGCAGAATCACGTTCTAATTCGGCCCACGGGGCTACGCCCTACAGGCTTGCAAAGTTTCAATGATAATCTTATGGGAGAAAGACAATTGATTGAATCATGAGACAGCTGTTGTTATAACAAATGCTAGCAAATAAGGAAGAACAGATGTTTCATTTATAAAATATTTTTAGATTAATTGGCTCAAGATCAACTGGATTTTTGGTCGATTTCGACCAGTGGGCGATCTCTAGTAGGCTAAATACAATTGATTAAAAGTAAGATAGTTGTTCTGCAAATAAATAAGACATCCTTACTTCTTTAGGAAATGCATCGTTGTTATTACAAATCTCTGGATCATGATTATAGGATTCAACAATGTTGGATAAGTTCCCCCATAATGGATAATGCCATAACGTATAGTGCTTTCGAACCATGACATGTAAGCAAGCTTTAAATGTTCTCTTCTTACAAAATTCCTCATAAATTGTCCATAATACACAATTACCACTCTGCTCTGCTGTGGTACATGCTCTGTACCACTGTATTAGTGGTACAGAGCATAATTTATTTTCTTTAATTTAGCAGCTAAATATTCAATATGCTTGTTCCACTTTAAATTACAGTCAATAAAAACTCCTAGGTATTTTACATAATCAACTATCTCTATATTTACACAAGAACACTCATTTATATGATGAATTTGAGAGAGCTTTTCAAAGCTTTTGTCTGCTGTAACCCAACTGTGGCTTGATGCCTAAATATTTAGTGGATTTTGTAATTTATCATTTTTGTCTTAAGTGTTGCTAATTCAGTGTACGCAGAAGCATGGCGTTTTCTTGGTATGATGTTTTCCTTAGAAGCAAATTAATGATTAACTTATACTTATCGTCGGTGATCGTCTTAATAAGTCTATGTAATGAACTTTGTGATGGTGGTGATTGATTTTTATATCTGGAAGATATTCTGGAGCAGAGTAGTAATGTCAGATATTCCCAGTAAACTTGTCTCAGCAGTAATTTTTTTTATGTAATATTTTGAGTTAAGTTCGTGAGTCAGGGAAATCAGTGGTAAACAGTGGCGAGGCGTGAGATTTTTCCTCGGTCATCGCATGCTTATTTTTAGAAACCCAATTTTTGTTTAATAGGGGCTGAGAGGAAATTTACAATGAAGTTAAACAGAAAATTATTTATAAATATACTGTAATTTATTCACAACAAGTATATCAATTCATGTAATGCTACTAAAATCATCTTCTAATGTTATTATTCACGTGATACTATTGTAAGGTTAACGATAAGACTGCGCATCGTCTGCTGAAAGACTGTCGTATTCCAGAATGCCGAAACTTCACGGATGCTGCCGAGAAGTCACGAGAGCTGCCGAATATTGCCGGACTCGCTCGATCTAGCGTGGTTGAGCGGGAGCCTAAACGCGCTGTGATTGGTTGCAGGTTTGGGGGGAGGGGGGGGGAGGGAACTCTCTTTGATGGGCGCGGGGGGGGGGTGGACGAGATACGCAGGATGTTAGCGCTTCCGCGCGAGCGCTAGTCGTTGGCGCTTGCTTAGCTTGATTGTGAACTGCGAGTTTGAAGCGGATTTGAACGTTACTACAATGACGTTGACGAAATTTTCATTAATCGTTCATGCAAACAAGGAATAAATTGTATGTTTATCATTGTTATTTACTGATACATTAAATTTATTAATTTGTCCTGGTCATCGCCGAATCCAGAGATGACCGCACGCTTCGCCACTGGTGGTAAATGGTCAGTGAAAGTTAGGGAAATTGATGATAAATTTTCTGTGGACACCCTGTTAAATTACATTCACTAGCCTATCACCATAAAATTGTCATATTTATATTACTGGTACTAAAATTAGAAAATAAGATTGGTTCAGAAAAAAAAACTTTGCCAAAAAAACTTTTCAATAACTTAGCCATTCCTTATTACGGTAGCAGTTTATGCAGCGATTGTATGAATGCCTTTAAGCCATGAATGAGACTAAATATCCCACGAGTTGCTTGAACGCTGAATACAATCGTTGCACATACTACTTTATCTACAACTCACTTAAATTTGGTAAGGCATTGTAGAAATAAATTAAAGTAAGCCTAATAAACACTTAGACCATTTATGAGTCAAGCGACCAGTGAATAAACGGTGAAATGGGTTTAGGTTGACTTTATTCATATTCTTTTGGGGTTATGATTAGTAATTTAGTGTAATGACACAGTTGCAGCTCCAAAGCCGATTTCAAGGAGGTGGGGCGGCGGGGCTAGCAATTGACTATCTAAGAAGGGGGTAGGGCCCCCAAAGCTCACAGTATTATTTTTGCTCATAAACATATAAGGTTAAATCTATTTAGAATTAAGTAGAATTAAGTATTTAATTGAGGCAAAAAATTATAGCCTGCTTTGGTACGATTTGCTTAGTTTACTTATATTTTAGCCACATTATAAAAACATAACTGCTCAAAATAAGTGTTGAAAATATTTTTGGCTTTTCTAAAGCACTTTAAATTTCATCTTAAATTTACCATTGATCACACTTTAATAAAAATATAAAATGAAATAGAAGAAAACAATTTGCCAATTTCGTTATGTAAGTGGTTAAATGCTACTTCATAAGCAGGGATGCCTACACGGGGGGATGATCCCACCAATGGAATAAAAAAATTTGCTTGAAAGATCTCCACATTACATGGGTTTAAGGATTTACAACAGTTTACCCGCTAATTTAAAAGAAATTAACAGTATTTCAAAGTTTAAGAGAGAGTTTAAGAAGTACCTTTTAGAAAAGAGTTATTATTCAATTGCAGATTATTTGAATGACCAGTAAATGTATAATTTGTTACTCTAGCTTTGGTAGTTTTAGCCTTACTTTGCTATGACAATGTCACCTGTTTCACCAGCTCTGCTTTGATTGTGCGATATTTGTGACACTAAAGTAATATTTATTTAGATTTTTTTAAAGCTCATCTAAAATATACCAAAAGATTTCATGTTTATATAAAAGATAAAAATCTAGCTTTTTTATTAATTATTCAGTTTAGTTTACTAATTTTATTAATAAATTGTTAACAAACATTAAATATGATTTTACATATATGACATTATCATTAGTGTCGTCATTATGTAGTTTTCCTCGTTTAATGTGCGATCTATGGATAATAATGTGGATGTGCTTGCTCCTGATGAGTGACTTTGACGCAATGTAGAAGGCTGCGACTGGCGCTATACTGGGGGCATGATAAGTTAACAATGCAGAAAATACTAAAATGACTGTATAAAACCAAACTTCTCACAATAGAACTAACAAAATTTTCCCAACAACATACTTTTCCTTAACGTTGATATTTTTTATGGAAAATATTTTAGGGGGTAATACTCTCCCAACCCCCTTCCCCCAAAATTGAAATGTTTACGGGGATGTTTAAATGCAATCCTACGCCTCACCCGTTTTAAGGGGAAATATAAAAACGGCAACATGGCAAAAAGTCTATCAGTTGTCTTTCTCATATCGTTATTTCCCTTCATTACTGTTTTAAGATTACTTTCACTTTAAGGATTCCTTTTAAGGAGGAATGAATTAAAAAGTACCATTGAAAAGGAAATGACCTATTTACAAAAATTCCTTCTTCTCACAAAAATGAACTCTCGCCCAAGATCAAGTTAAATACCAATGTAATGTAATTAGGCCTATATAGGCTACATAATAAAATATGGTAAATAAATTAAATACCCCTGTCGCAGCAGACCTGCGTACTCAGCGAATTTCCAAAGAAATTTGTAATTTTGTATTTTCCCCCTAACCATCATGGGAATGAGTATGTAGGTTTGCTGCCATGGGATGTTGTTAGAAAATGTTTGTTGTAAGGAAATATAATGGTTAGGTAAGGTAAATATCAAATTGTATTAATATTCGTAACTTTTTAATTTTCCCCATAAAAGACATGGGGGTGAGTGTGCCGCCATATGGGTGTTGTAAGCAAATATCAGTTAAAGTCTACCTAGTGAATTTACATACCAAATTTTACCAACTTATGTCAATAAATAAGTGAGATACAGGGTTTAATAAGTGAGATTAAAACTTATAACTGTAACTTGATTTGACATCTTTATATTGTACTTTCTAATTACTGAAATCAATTTTTAATGCGCGTAAAACCTTTATTGATTAGTTAACTCCCAAAAAGGAGTATGCTTAATCAATGGCCTAATCAAGTCTAAATCTAAAAAAAGCATGTGTAATAATTATAACCATCCAGTTTTTGTTGTATTTACCATCATAAAATAGCACAGCCTTGCAATGTTATGAAAAATATTGCTTAGAAACACAGAGTTTACTTATTTGTCTTGTTTCAAATGTTAGGGAATTTCCAAAGCTGTACTATGAGTCTGAACAAGTTCAAATGAAGAAAGCCATTTAATAATATCAGTGCCAATAATTATGACAAATGCGGCAGTCAATTGTTCGTAAGCTACTTTTTATAAAAATAAAAACATAAGTGTACGCCTTAAGAGTCATCTTCACCTTTGGGCCAGTAGCCCATTGTTGCGCAGTCGGCAATGTTAACCATACAGCTTTTAATGCAAAACATGGTATTTTATTCCCTTGTTTCGGACGCCGTTTTTCAACCGATTCTCTTTAAACTTGGTAAGTGCTTAGTTGAATAGTTATATTAGGCCCCTCATACTTCAAAATTTTGAAAATTTAATAAAAATTACTCTCTTACGTCGCAATGAAACTCAATTTTCCTTAGTAATATTTGTTGAATTTTCAAAATTTTGAGGTATGAGAGGCCTAATGTAACTATTCAACTAAACACTTACCAAGTTTAAAGAAAATCGTTTGAAAAACGGCGTCCGAAACAGGGGAATAAAATACCATGTTTTGCATTAACAGCCTTTATGGTTAACATTGCCGACTGCGCATTTTATTGAGGTACGTTCTTTAATTTTTATACACAAAGCTACGCTGATAGCAGTTTAAACTGCCAATATGTATAACTAAATAAATTATAAACATAAATTATATATAAATGTCAAATGAAAATAAAAGTATCTAATAAATTATCTATTAATTTAAAATCCGATCAGCTTAGACAGACATACACATTCAAACCAATTGAAGATCATTTCAAGATTGTCAGGATCAATTGAAGATTAGGCCTCTAGTTTTCTAGGATAAATTTAACTAATGTATATGGGCCTATACTTAAAACATTAAACAGTTCAAGAAGCAGACTTCTCATGACGATGAAAATCTCCGACCTACAGCGCTGTTTCACCTGAGGCGAAAATTAAGTGGTGAAAGACGTTCTGTCCAAGACAATGTGATAACAACTTGCGGAAGTCTCCTCCAGGGTCGCCGCTGGTCCGACTGTATGCGCTTTATTGTCACGTCGCACGGTGGGAGAGGGGTAGCAGCGTCGATGGTACCAGTTCACCAGTTGACCAGTTCAAACGTTGACCAGTAGAAACTTTAATATTATTACGTTTATTTAAAATCGTTGACCAGATGCAAAATTGACCAGTTGGAAAATTGACTAGTTGGTAGCCACCCATTAAAGCTATATCAACTGACGTAATGGCTGAGCTTGTATTAAAAAAAAACATAATTTTTGCTTCTAAGTATAGAAACATTTTATTTTAAACTACCAAAAAATTTCATTTATTCCCCCTTTTCACAGCAATAACATACTTAACCTCATAAACTAATTGAACTGTAAACTTGGCTGAGTACTTGTGACGGGCAGTGTTGCAGTCGCGGGCGGAGGAGCATTAGCCAAGATTCTCGCTGACATTTCTGTATTTAGTGAATCAGAACTCAAAAATCATTCAACATTGAATCGTGTAATTTTCTCAACTTCCAAGTACCGTTCTTTTGATTTATGGATTGCTTCCAAGTTCAAGTAAAACTAGTGGCATCTGTACAGTATAACAAACAAGTAACTACTTTCCTTCCATTATTGTGGTACACTTGCTATACTTGTATTATGCTATACTTGTTACTAACATAAGATTTTTTCATATATTAATATTAATATTTAATTATTTTTACTTCCAGGGACTTTCAAGAAGCGTTGAAAAATATGTATGATACCCAACTAATTGAAAGTGTAAAAAAATTAACTTCCACTATGAATTGTGATGAAATAAATGTTTGTGATGATACCAAAAACTTATCTAGTCAACATATGGCCTGTGAAAAAGTACCAAACGATTTTATGATAGACGAGCACTGCCTAGAAGTTTCACTCGTCGAGTTTGAACAACCTTTCCCAACCGAAGTAAAGGTAGAAAGACGCAAACCAACAGAAAATAAGTATAAGTGTACTTATTGTGATTATAAAGCAGCTAAAACCAGCATTATCAGAGTGCATGAAATGATACACACCGGCGAACGTCCTTTTGCATGTCCATATTGCGACTACCGGTCCTCTAGGAAAAACCAGATCACAATCCACATACGAGGACTGCATACCAAGGAGAAGCCGTTCAAATGTGCTATTTGCGATTTCAGTGCATCAAGAAAGTCTTATTTGAAGATCCACCAGATAACTCATGAGACTGAGAGACCACTTAAATGCGACCTATGTGGGAAAGGGTTTGGCCACAGGACTAGCCTTTTGATACACATGAAAACCCACACTGGAGAAAGACCTTATAAATGTTCATTTTGTGATAGTAGTTTTAAGGAAAGGACTCATTTGTTGAACCATTTAGTCAAGCACACTGGTGAAAAACCCCTACATTGTCCGTATTGTGAATATCGGTGTAACCAACGCTATCGCCTTCGTTTGCATTTGAGGACCCATCCCAAAGAGCTTCCTTATCATTGTAAAATATGTGTAAGTTCTTTTAAAACTCAGAGTGAACTTAAAGATCATGAATTGAGCCATACTAAATAGATTTTACTAGAGTAGATCTCACATAATGATAAGTGTGACACCTATAGTTCCTATATTGATCTCTTAAATGTTGTTACCAGTTACCATTTTACACTAATCCTTGATAGACT
>JAQYXR010000566.1:0-74360 GCA_030545055.2 Neoaliturus tenellus
GAACTTAGTAGAACCATCCGTCAAGGAAATAAAAATCATCATGTGTAAAAATAGAATGGTGGCTATTAGCTTAACAAATCATTTTAGGACATAGTCCCTATGTTTATATGATGTTTTGTAGGTATTGTCTTAACCTAAGGAACAAAATACATAAAGTATTTCCAGGTTTTTCGGTAACACAATTTATATCGATATTTTTGCTTGTTTGATTAATTCATTTTATGAATAGCATCTTGACATATTTTTATTCAACCGTACACCATATATACTTTTACCTTAGTCTTTAAAGCAAACAAAACGTAGAATTTTCATGCCACAGGCATATTTGAAAAGTATTTGAAATCAATAGCTCCAGAAGAGTGATATTTGAGATACAAATAACATATAGTAGTTGAATCATCATCTTATTATTCCTGTACGAATTTTTTTTATAATAATGGAATCTCTTTATGTTGCGATGTTGTATTTATGCAGCACTGTGAAATCATCTGAATGATTACAACATTAATTGCATCGTTTCTAGTGCTGAGTAAATGAAGCTGTCAGTGTCATAGTACATGTCAATCCATTCGCATTAGCGTATTCAATGGTACAACAATAGCTTTTAATGTAATTACTGATATAATTTCCCTATTAAGGCGTATTCCCCGGGACGGCAGTTGACGGCGGTAACCAGAGTGAACGTGTCGGTGCTGGACGGCAACGACAACTGCCCCATCTTCTTGGACACTCCCTACCGCGCCACCGTGGCCACCCGACCCACCAAGGGTGACTTAGTCTTCAAGGTAACACTCTACTCGTCATTCTATATGCCAGTGAGATTGTAATTGAATCTATTAGTGACAAATCTTGAAAATATATAATACATGTGCTATACGATATGTTTACTATTTTCTTAACTTATTTTCTTAACTTTGTCAAAACAAGTTTAATTCAATCCATCCCTTAATAAAAGTAACATTGAAAGATATACCCTCATAAGAAGTTGTGTAAAGAGAGTCCCTCATTAATGGCAATGTTGAAAGAGAGAACCTCATAAGTGGGAACGTTGAAAAAGATGTCCTCATTAGTGGCAAAATAAAATAAGATGCCCTCATTACTCACAAATTTGAAAGAAAAACCCTCACTAATAAGTCGAAGGAAAATTGATATTCACTAGTATTTCAACATGAGATATACTGTAGTTTTTAATTAAATTGAAAATTTAATACTAAGCTATGCATATAAAGTAGCTAAAAACAAAGTTAAATTATAGGTCCATTATTCATATTTGGAGGCTATCCAATTGGAAGCCAGCCATTGTGAGGTCTAAAGATTTAAACAAATCTGTATGACATTTATATTGGTATATAAATGCCTATGGGTAGTAGAACACATCATATATTTAAACATTAAATGTTTCATTATAAACATTTCATATTTTGATATTATTATTTAATTATATGTCCAAACAAGTGCTTTGGGGAAGTTAAAGACATTTTACTAGTTTTCTACATCGATAGTTATTTATAGCCTAATAATAATTTTTATTAAGACATTTAAAATGAATGCTTTATCAGGTCAT
Source organism: Neoaliturus tenellus (assembly GCA_030545055.2). Lineage (NCBI taxonomy): Eukaryota > Metazoa > Arthropoda > Insecta > Hemiptera > Cicadellidae > Neoaliturus > Neoaliturus tenellus. The sequence goes on from JAQYXR010000566.1 coordinate 1,565, forward strand.
TGCAAATCACAGCTTCTTTTACAAAAATAATAAACTTTTTTTCAATTATTCATCAAACAACAATATAAACCCTGTCTTTACTTTTGTATAAAATATAATGAAAACGAGAGATAAATGTCAAAGTACTGACTTGCTTGAAACTCAACAGAACAAGCTGTCTTAAAGTTAGTTTGGAAAGTTAGAACATAACAGAAAACAAATATTCATAATTTTCAGTTTGTCGTAATACTGAATTCATTTAATTATTTAAGAAATTGAGGCATTAGTAATTTTACTATAATAAACAAGACTTATTGGATATACGTTTTCATAAGTAAAATTTCAATTTTTAAAACACAATCATAAAGGATAAAACATTTGATTACCAACGTATATAATAATATATATAACATCAATTGGGCTACAAAGGAAAAGTGACAATTAATGATTGTTTCTGAGTTTATGTTAATATATGTGGATATGACGAAAAAAATACAGTTGACTAGCTTAACTATCGATAACTTGGAATTCCTGATACCTCAAATGATTTCGCAATGAATGTAAAAACCGGCCTATGTAAAATAAATGACCAAACATACAGTAACTTTAAGTAAAATTACAGTTAAAGTCTACCTGTACTAGTTAAATGTATACAAAAAATACCTCTATAACTTAAAGTTCAGAACTTAAGTAGGCTACAGAATGTACTGGTTGATGACTGGTTAATTTTTAATAATATAAATTGCAGATTATACTTGAATTAATAACTAACTTTAAAAATCCATTCAACTCAAGTCCTCTCGCTTCCCAGGTTGTCGCTGATGACGCGGACGCCGGGGAGAACGGCGAGGTGAGGTACGAGCTGGAGCCCCGTGGATCGGAGATGTTCAGGGTGGGCCGCAAGTCCGGGGAGGTGAGAGTGAAGAGTGTAGCCTCGGGGCCGCTGCAGGTGGGGCGTACCCTGCTACTCAACATATCGGCCCACGACGGTGGTAAGCCGACCACAGCTGATCATAGCCCACCACGCTGATTGATAAGTTTATTTAATTAATTTATAATTGTTTGGTCAATTATTAAATCTGTTGTGTATATGCAGTTGTCTTTGTTAGTATTGAAAATTGACAAAGTGAGTTGACACTGCTAATTTTGAAAAAGACTGCATTATTGATATTGAGGAAATATTCATTCCATGTGAGCGAAATAGAAATATGACAACATGATTGATTACAATATTCATTGCTTCGTCTCTAGTGCTCAGTAAATGAAGCTGTCAGTGTCAAAGTACAATGTAAATCCATTCACATTAGTGTAGTGCATTCAACGACTATGTTCTGATGTATGCGACTGGTATCTTGTGTTTTATCTTAATTTTACTTTCATGCATATTATAATCACTATTACTGTAAAAACGTAGCTTCTAAGAGGAATTACCGCAACAAAACTATTATAAATTTTATGCCACTAACAACACATTCACCCTTCAGGCATCATCCCCTGCTACACGTCCACGACGCTGGAGATCTCCGTGGTCGACGCTAGCGCTCCCCACTGGCAGCGGACGGTGTACAAAGCTGCAGTGCCCGAGGACGCTCAGCTGTTCGCCCCGGTGCCAGTGGCGCTCAAGGCGTCAGCTGATCACAAGGTCGTCTACCAGCTGGTCAACTCATCCGACTTCCTGCTGCGCCATGACACTGGTGAACATTTTAGAATAACTCGATAAACAGAGGGTCACGGTTCACTGAAGTGCAACTGTCTCAGTACTTTAAATAATAATAGTTGCAGTAGAGACAAATAACTGTGCAAAAATAAGATTGAGTAAAAATAAATATTCTGGCTTATACTTTAGTAATTTTTTTGTCACTACCTGTAAGTCAGTATACTATCACTTATTTAGTCTCAGTCTACAGTCGAGCAGATTTTTGTTTTCCGTTTGCAGGACATCATCTAATATTTGATTTTATTCCCATTTGGCAAGACAGAAAAGTATGATTTAGTGTCCTTGTCTGCAGGGGATCAGTAGATCATCTTTTCATTTTTATCTCTCTAAAACAGAATAGATGATAATCATTTGTTTTGTCCATATCTACAGGACACCAGATTGCCATTTATATTTATATCAGCACAGAATATTTTTTTTATAATTTATTTTATCTATGTCTGAATAACACTTGCTCATCACCGGTGTTCCTGTCTGCAGGATAATAGCTTATTACTCCGTCTGTAATTAGGTGCCTGTTGTTGTGCCTGTCTTTGGACTAGCTGCTCAGAACTTCTTTTTTTCCTGTGTATTGACACACAACTTATCAATTCTGCCACCCCTGTCTCCAGGAGAGCTGCAGGTGTACGCCCCCCTGGACCGGGAGTCCGCCCCCCAACATAGCTTCCTCGTGAGGGCCTTGGACTCCGTGACCGGCGCCACCTTGGAGGCCCTGGTGCTGGTGGAGGTTACCGATGTCAACGACTGTCCCCCGGTGTTCGCTCAGGAGGAGTATCACGCCGTCGTGGCCGAGGACGTGGAGGTGGGGAGTGAGGTGGTCAGGGTGGCCGCTACCGACCTCGACGCTGGTGAGGAGGGTCACTACAGCTAGAACACTTCCTTAAATAGAATAAAAATTATAAAAATCTAATAACCAGACAAAAAAATAAAAATAAATAAATCATACATAAAACATTTTATTTCATTAGGCCCCTTAGTTGCATATTGAAAAAATATATTTAATTGATCAAATATTGTTGATTTCTACATATTTATAGTGTACCTTTCATCAACATTTACCACACAATGGGTTAAATGTATTTGAATTTTAAAAGTAATCATTACAACTGTTGATAAACTTATCGTATGTATAATTTGTAAAAGATTACTTTATTAATCTATATAATAATGCAAAAGTATTTATAAACCTATTAATATTAACAAAGAAAAGTTCAAAACCATGGTCAAATTACTAATCTTAAAGTGTTAGAAAAATTAGTTTTCGTAATGTAAAATATAATTAAAAAATTATAATTTATAACAGAATATTAAAAATACAACTTTTAATGAAGCTTTTGTAGTACCGTAATTTGATTGAATTATTGTTTTATTTTTATATTTAAATGGAGCAATTTAAATTATTTGTTCCAGGAAATAACGGCACCGTACGATACTCTCTCGTGGACCGGAACTTTGAAGTGGATCCCATTACAGGGACGGTGACTGTAAAGCATCATCTGGACTACGAGGCGACGAAGCAGCATACCCTGACTGTGGTGGCTACAGACTGCGGAGTGCCCGCGCTATCGGCCCTCGTCTACCTCATCATCGACGGTGGGTTGCACGTTGTACTAAATTAGTAAAATGGAATAACATATTTACTGGTGGGTTTAGAGCAAGGCAAATCGGTATTAACCCCCATCATCACTTAAATTTGACACATAAATTACAACTTCTAAAAACGATTCAAATTATTACAAATTCCATTGGATTCAATTTTTGAGCATACCTCCAATAATATTTAATTTTATAACCATTGCATATCACCAAACTATCACATTACCTATTAATTGTAAGTACATTTAAAAATGTATCAATATTTGCAATAATAATGTATTTATCATCATCTATTTTTTATTTTGGCAACATAGCCTACTTAATTTCAGTACACACACCAAATTGAAATAATTAGTTAGTTTTTACAGACAACTTCATTCATTTTTATTATTAAAATTTCACTTCATCAATGTAGACGGGAACACTGTTTGGACGAGGGTTCAATCTGTAAATACTATGAAACGGTGCAAGAAACGAGGTTAAAGGTAAATAATGTATTACTCTGGTCTTTATAAAAGATTCAAAGGGATTTTAAAAAACTACTGACCCTTGGTCTATCACAGAACCAACCTTTGACCGTTGCTTGCATTGTTCAGTGTCCAATTTATATTTTACTTTTACAATTGGATTCTTTGTAGTGTTAAGGTTTTATTTGAAGATTTGTGTCTGGTGGTGGTTAGAAAACCTACATGTTGAAACCTATAACTTGTATAAAAATGTTACAAAACTGGTTAGTTGTAATGTAGTAATATGTCATAAAATATTTTATAAACTACCATTAATTCAGGGTTTCTTAAAATTGTCAAGGGACATTATTGATGGGTAGTTTGTGATACAGTTTCCCAATTTCCAGTGTTGAACGTGAACGACAACCCCCCGGAAGTACATCCCCCATCCTCGAGGCTGGTCATCTCCCAGGTGGCTTCCCGAGGGTTCCTGGTGGGCAGGGTGGTGGCGTCTGACAGGGATGGAGACAGACTCCGCTACACCGCCACTGCCCGGGACGAGCTGACCCTGACCACCTTCGTCGTGGGCACCACTGATGGTGGGTGTTGTGAAAACTGTTACAACTAAACTACAACCGAACAACTAATCTAGTTCATGCTTAAGTTGTGCTATTCTCGGCCGATGTTAACTTCGCTGTCAAGATTCAATTCAAAGTTATCCGTCGCTATAAACCACTTATCAGAGGCAATTGGTTCAATTATCTTTCAACCACTCTTCTTTAAGTTATAGACTTAACCTACAAATAAACAATGTGGGTTAATGATATCAAACATTGCTTGTAATTTTTTATTCCCAATTTTTACGTGAGAGTATTTATACTTACCAAAGAAAAGACCATGTTATAATTTTTACGTTACTTAACTTTTATTAATTTACTACAAAATTAATAAGGTCTATATAATGAAAATGTTTTCATAGAAAAACTGCAAATAAATAGTTACTGTAATGTTACTTGACTTTTTCAGGAGTTATTACAGTGGCAAATCCGACCGGGTTACTTGTCAAAAACGCATTTCACATAAATGTGACAGTCGAAGATGGTGTTTTCTCGACAAAGGGATTTGTTGAGATAGACGTTCTGCCATATAACAGAGAGCCACCAAGATTCACCAGGGCTTTGTACGAAGCCGAATTGGATGAAAACCAGCCCGCTGGAACCGTGCTGATAAGTGTGAAGGCTTTTGATAAAGACTTGGGCATCTTTGGAAATGTATCCTACATACTTCCTCCTCAGAGAAGCTCGACGTATTTTACTTTGGACAAATATTCTGGTGAGTGACTATTGTTTGTATTTTTTTCTTTTTTTCTGAATTCTTTCTACTGACATTTATTGATTTTTATGACTTGCACGAAGTTAGTAGTTTTTCACCTCACAACATGATACAGTTATGAACACCCATTCCCACGTAATCAGTCCCCATAGTTAGGCAAGACAGTCCCCCATTAGACCCACTTACGGTGCGCGAACTTGCGCTAACTCCCCTAATGGATGCTGTTTGTCCCTCCCTAGGGAACGCATTACCTTTGTCAAACGACGGAGCATCTTTATACCACTTAGTTCATTCACCACACAGTATAATCACAATACAGCATTCACTTATAGTTATTAAAGTGCTTCAAAGTATTGCTTACAATGTTTTTTGACTGTTATGTGTTATTACGCTTCATTTTTTTTAAATATTTACTACTTAGTTTTAATAACTTGATGCCGACGCACTGTATAATGCATATTTCAAAGTAAGCATTACTAACGGTTGAGTGAAATGGATCATATTAAGAGAGTAGCGTCAAATTTTTGGTGCTGGCTCAGTTCAAGGTCACCTGAGGATGGACGTTATCGATGATGTCACCCTATGACGTCACCCACATGACGTCATGGAAATGACATGGTGGTGACGTCACCACCCCTGACGTCACCACGATGACGTCATCGACGTCATATAGGTTAAAAGCAAGTGCAAACTCAAAATTTCCCGGCGCACTTGCTTTTACCGTTTCTCGCACGTCCACCACGTTGCACAGTCCCTCGTGAGACGTGGGGACTGGTGAGTACAATTTCATACAATGACAGTCAAAGTGCCGAGTGAAGTCATAGTTGAGACGGACTCCATCGATAACAGTCCATCCTCAGGTGACCTTGAACTGAGCAAGCACCAACAATTTTGCCACTTCTTATGAGAAGTACCTTCGTCACTGAGAAAACAGAGGATTAAATTGGCATTATCATCAATCAATAGCCCTAAGACCAAAGGAAGATGGGTCCAGTTTCAATATTGTAATAAGTTTTCCGTTTCAGGAGTCATACAGACGCGAAGGCCCCTAGACCGAGAGGACACTCCCCTACACAATATAGAGGTGATGGCCAAGGACGGCGGGGGACTGATAAGTTGGGCCACGGTCAAGGTCAAGGTCGTCGACCAGAATGATAACAGACCGATGTTCGAGCTGCCCCACTACCACGGCTGTGCGGGCAACGAGTCCTTCACCGGCAGCACATACTCAAGGTGAACATCCATTTTACTTTAATAAACATTGTAATTATATTCTTTCTTTGCTCATTCATAGTCTACTTAAAAAATAAGTCTAAAGTTGGCCATTAAAAATCACACAAATTATATTTTTTTGTTACACTCTCTAAACACGAATTTTCTGGTGTTTAATTTTTTTAGCAATTAAGAGTAGTAAAATGTAGGTGTCAATAAAGCAAAGATTGAAGGTAATGCAACTAGCGTAAAGTTCTGGTGTTTTTCTACCCAAAAACATCATTTGTTTCTTTTTCTCTCTGTAACTGGCTGGGTAGCTGAGTGGTTATAGTGCTCGTCTTTGAATCCAAAGGTTGCCGGTTTGATCCTGAGGAAAGTTAGTAGCTTTTTAAATGATCGATTCCAGACTCAGTTGCCATTTGTCATTGGGCTATTAATTAATGATGCTTTCTATCAACTGGTCGATGTTAGATAGTAACAAGACTGGGGTTTGGACCGTTCCCCGTCAAAACGTTAAAAAATGCCACTGGCGTAGATAGAAGCAAAAATACAAAATAATACTCATTAACATTAAACAATATTGTAAAAGTTATGAATCTTACAGATCCTTTCCATGTATTACATCACCTAAACTTAACCTTTTATTGAATTTAGTTATATTAAATAACATTGGTTTAAAAAAATGTGAATAAAACTAAGTTATTCTACTTTTAGAAGAAAAATAAATGGGTTGCAATCAACCAGTTTGTTACCAAGGTAAAACCGCGTTTGCATCTTTACCTAATTAGATTGTCATCTGATGAGAGCCTACTCTCCGATAGTCCAATAAAAGCCAATTGGAGTAACCGGATACAGACTATCGAGTTCCACTGAGGAGAATACTCTACTTATTGCTCAAACCAAATTATCCGCTGCACGTTCAATTCGATTCCAAGATGAGGCGGATTGGGGCTATGAAAGACACACAATCCAGCTTACTTCTACACATTTTCTTACTTTTAACAGTAGCAAGAAGTATCTGAACCACAAAGCGATCTCCAAGAGACATTTCGTTTTAGTCTGTAATAGGAGTAGAACTAAAAAAATCTTTTTTTTAACCAATGAAGCAAGTAGTTTATTATATGGCTTTTAGCGAATTTCCCATAGGGAATAAGCTATTACCGTAGGTCTTATGGTAAGACCTAAGCCCGGGACCATGTTACTTTTTCGTTTTGAGGTGCCCAGAGACCAAAAATAATAGTCATTAAAATTTATATATATATATATATATATATATATGTATATATATGTATATATATATGTATATATATATATATATATATATATATATATGTATGTGTCCCTAGACACGATAACTCTCGTAAAAATGGTCCGATCCACACTAAATTTGGTAGAGATGTGTAATCCTATGTTTATTCGGATGAGTTCGAAAACCAGACCTATCGACCTACCGGAAGGGGTTGTTTTGGGGGGTTTTGTACCCCAAAAATGGGTTTTTTTGCATTTTTCATATGTAAATTTTAAAAATTTTAAATTTTTATTTTGACCATTGGATTTAGCTAAAAAAACACACAATTTAGTATTTTGAAGCTTTGCTCTATCTCCATTGGTTACCGAGATATTACAAAGTCTAAAGACAGTACATTGTCTTTTGGGGCTCCAATGTTAATCTTATGGAGAATAATTATGTGTTAATATTTCACTTATTAACCAATATTTTTGGATGATACTTAGTATTTAGCTTCATTTGGTTGAGATTCATCCATTTAAGGTAAAAAATCTTGGTTTTTGTACTTATCATGGCAGCAAACCTGCATACTCTTTTCCCATGTTAATCATATGGAGAATAGGCAAACTCTTTTATTTATCGACAGATATTGATGAAAATTACTATATGGCTTTATATGGTCGAAATAAATTTTTCTATGCTAAAAACCTACTTTTAGTGTCCCCCATGGCAGCATACCTGCATACTCTTTCCCTATATTTATCTTAAGGAGAATAGACATTTATTTCCCTATTTATGAGCACGTGATGAAATTTTGTTTACAAGTTTAGCTGGTCAAAATTAATATTACTAATTTGGAAATTCGCTGAGTACGCAGGTCTGCTGCGACGGGGGGTATTTACTGTTTTACAATGTACGCGTATCAACACTTTATTTTACATTGTACTAATAAGAAAATATTCTATATTAAAAACTTATTTCTTATTTAAATCTTTTACAATTAACAATTGTCATTATATTATACCATATCACCATATTTATGAACTAAAAATAACCTTTTCCACGTGAAAAAGTATATTTCTAAATCTTCCATTCTTTTGTTGTTAAGTCCTTCTTCCAGCAAGAGAATATTCCCGAACAACCGATTAAACCGCAGTTACAGTTCAATCGTGTCGCCATTGGAAAATGGATTAAACCCGCGAGCGGAGCGGTGGTTTTAAATATCGGAACTCGGTGTTGCAAAACATCTAAATAATAAACGCAGGAAGTGAATATTCTCTGTTGTGAGTTTCATACAGAACTTGTACACAGGAAAGTTGTCTTCTAACTTAATTGTGGAGTAGTATTCAATAGCAACATTCAGAGCAGCTTGCGTTTCAAAGCATGTTTTTAATATTCCAAGTAATGTATTCCAGGGCTCACAAGTATATCTTTATTAATCATGTGATACAAAATCAGAAGTTTTTATAAATAATAAATAAGTAATATATTTGAACTTTTCTATCGGTGTTGTATGAGTGTGGCAAAGGTAAAGTTTTTTTTCCGATCAACGGATCCCAAAATAGGAAGTTTAAAAATAAAACTTAATTCATTTATTTATTTGGCTACACTGTGGTGTCACGACAAATTCCAAAAGACGGTAAAGATATGCAATTTTTCTTTGACTTACAAAATAGTTCTAACAGATCAATTAGTGGCAAAAAAGTGGTTCTATCACTGTTCAATGAACCCTCCCCCAAATGACGTCACGAAAGTAGTGGCTTTTTGGCGACTTCAGCTCATGACAAAATCACGATGACATAAGGAACGTTGACGTCATGAAATGACGTCACATAAATAACATGCTGATGACGTCATCGTCGCTTACGTTACTGTCATGACTTCACTGGCGCTATTTAAGTCAAGATCACTCGAAAATATAAAATATTTCATCAGTTTTGTGGTTTCCACACTCTACTCCGAGTTTTCGTTAGAGTCCTTAAGACCTTGAGGACTTAGAGTGAAATTCGATGACAAATAGCCAAAGTGCTAAGGAAAATTTAATGTTTGCAACGTGAGTCTGCCCAAAAAGTCATTGGAGAACACTAAAAACTCTGAAAACTCCAACTTAATTCGATAAATTCTAAGTATTTTCGATTGTCGTTTTAGACAACTGTTCAAAGTCAAAGCCACGAGGACTCTAACGATGACTTGGAGTAGAGTGTGAAAAACAGCAAAAGTGATAAAACATTTTAAATTTTCGGGTGACCTTGACATACATAATGTCAGTGACGTCATAACTGTGACGTAAGGGACAACGACATCATTTATGTGAAGTCATGACGTCATCAATGGCGTCATTTATGTCGTCATCTTTGATTACGTCATCGTGATGACGTCATGAGCTGAAGTCTTAAAAATGCCATTGTGTCACCAAAAAGGTTGGACAGATTTAACTTGTGTCAAAGTCACATAAAGTCAGCGAAATTAAGTCATCGACCATGACGCCATCGATGGCGTCATCATAATTTGCTTTATATTTAAAAATCATATTTTACGATTGGTTTGTACGGGTGTATACAAAAGTTCCACATTCCCCGCAGGTGGTTGCCACGGACAGTGACGCCGGGGCTGCGGGTGACGTCAGATACTCGCTGGTCTCCGCCGAGCCCCCCCACTCCACCGGCTGGTTCCGCGTCCACCCCACAGAGGGCGTCATCACGCTGGTAAAGCCCGACCTTGTCACTGGTGAGTGTCTCTTGTCATGTTGAGTCGTTCAGTATAGGGATCATTGTTATTAACCGAATCTTTTTTTGTAAAAGTATTGATTGTTAACATTTATTATCTTCAGTAGATTCATCTAACGTTTTAGTGTTCTTTGTAAATTTTACATGAATACACTGAGTAAGAGTTTGATTATAAAGTTCAGGAAGTACAATAAAAAGTTAATTTATTGAATAACAGCTGGATATAAGAAATAGATTTATGGTTATTCAGAATTATGTTTCTAATCACATTAGGCAATAACAATACAGTATAATGTAAATATGTTTTTAGTAATGCATTGATATGTTTAAAAAATTTGAGTAAGTGAAACCAAGTGGGTTTTCGCTAAAAGTATATTTTAATTAATAAATAACATTTCCATATTAATCTCATTAACCTCATTATGTAAATGTTGGTATTAGTAGTGGAAAATTGACGACTTAAGGCTATGACGTCATCACGAAGACGTCAGCATTGATAACATCATCGTCGGAGACGTGATGACGTCATGGGCTGAAACAAAAAATTAGCAACTAATTGTTCTGGAATATAAATACCATTTAGTTACAAATAACTATACAGTGTCATAATAATCGTAACCATGCTAATTGAATGACTAACTTTATTTTATAATTGAATATTTCTTCAGTATAAATAATTCCTCTACACATAAAAAATGTAGTCTCTAATATATATTGCCATTATTCTGTAGGCTATCCTCAGGCCCATGTGTTTCCCCCAGGTCTCACGAGAGTGCGGATGACCATCAGGGCCGCCGACCTGGGCTCCCCTCCCCTCCACTCTGACGTCACCGTCAGCCTGCTGGTGTCACGTGACCTACTCCCCCCTCCACTCCGTAGCTTCCCCCTCCACCTTCGGATACCTGCTGGAGCGTCCACAGGTGATTACGAGATGAAATAGCAGCTCTGGACTGCAGAGGGGATTTAAAATAATGATTAAGTACATTTTTTACTAATAAGTAATATATTATTTACTTTGAGTAACCCGAAATTATGTTAATTATATTTTACTCGGATAATCAATTGAATACTGTAGTAAATTAATTAATATACTCTAAAATGAATTTGCTAATACAGTACCTAGGAAAGTCTTTGACTATACCTTTCTTCAAATTTTAATATTCCTATGTCATGAGAAAAATATTATTATAAAAAATATATGTAAGTTTTAATGTAAAAATGGATTTAAATTGTTTTTATTAAATTAAAATTAGTTTGCTTGAGTTCTTTAATGTTGATACAGCACAAAGGGAATAAGTCAAACGTTCAGTAAAAAATAAAATATATCTAAAAGTATACTTAATTAAATTATATATTGTCGTATTATTGAAATGGTAGGTTTATGGTAAATCTCGTAAGTAAATTTTTTAGTTATTTATTTGCCTTGGTAGAAGCCTACTCACCACTTTTTAAAGTAACAATTTCTATATAATATAAAGAATATTTAATATTATTATAGTAAGAAAATGTTAACGTTTAATATAAATGGTGAATTTGGCAAAACTCCTTTTTAGCTGCGCTACGTTCCTGTGCAGTATTAAAGGCAATGACTATTAATTACACAAGCAACGTGAGAAGGGTCGAGGTGCCTCCCATTGTTAATCATGACCCTACTCTCTAACAATCACTATTAAAGGTCAAATGGCTAATGGTAACTCAAAAAAATTATTATATCCCTTCGTATGAACAATAATGTATCAATTAAAGTTTCGGCTCTTTCAATCATTACAAAACATATGAAACACTATTAATGTAATTCTGTTGTAATCATTAATATTTCTGTAAGCACCATGTTACAGTGATATTGAACCTTTTTTCGGCAGTTAAATGTTGAAAATTATTTACGTTTCGAAACTTATATTATTTTAAGTTTTATTTGTGGAAACCGACAGGAGAGTAAGAGGCTTAACATTGGAGTGTTTTATCCATTTACAAACTTATTTTTCAATAAAGAATTTTTGTTTATAAACTTGTAACATTATAAGTAGGAATGATTTACACCTATGTTAATCTTTTCAAGGCTTTGTTGTGCATCGGTTTGAGCAGAAAAGGCCACAAAAAATAAACTTCCACGTTGAAGCAAGAGATGATTTGCTGGCGATCAACTCGACCGGCCACATGTACTTGAAACATCCGCCAACAGCGAACAAGGCAGTTATTGGTCTCTCAGCCCGATCTGGAGAAGATATATCAACCACTTGTGCCTTCCACGAGATAACTGTTGAAATGGATCCAATGAAGAGGCATAGTTTGGCTTTAGTGGAGGATAAAGTGGAATTTACACTTCCGGAGAACATTCCTGTCGGCACTCCAATATACAAAGGTGGATAAAACATATCAACTTATTAATATAGAAGAGTTGCATTGAATAGTATATGTAAATTCAACCTTTTGTATTTTTAACAGCGCTTTTATTGTAGCAGTTTGTACAGTGATAAAGGCAAATCAATACAGATTGAACATTGAATTTTATTGGAATTAATTTTCATAATAAAATTTAATTGAATTTTAATTTTAATTATGAATTAATTAAATTAATTTATGCTACCCATAATGGGAACTAAACATATTTATTTATACATCAAAATCAATTAAATATTCAGTTTGGTTGTAGTTATATATTTACTTCTACATAAGTTATTCAACATAATCTTAAAATGCATTAAAGGCTACTTTTATTTTTAAATTTATTTCTTTTGAGTTACTGACCTATTATTATTATCATTATTAACTCTAACACCTGGCGTGGTATTAAATAAAACATTAAGTCGACTAAACAAAAGTAGTATGGTCAAAAAGGATACACTTTAGTAACGATGGAATTTTTTTATAAGAAAGACTTCTTTAATAATGTTCTTAAAATCTTTTAGTAAATATACCCATTTAAATTCTTATTATACCCATTTAAATTCCTTTCTTTCAATGAAATACTGACAAAACTGCCGTGCTGTATTACGAGGATGGTTAGTAATAAAACAAAAATAAACTTGCCCTACTCAACATATTCTGTTTATAAAGCGATATTACAAAAACAATAATAAATTCCAAACAAAGGTAGTAATGGTAAACTAAATTTTTATCTTTCATAAAAATTACATTAGCCCAAATCTTGCAGGGTTATATGACGTCACCGTAAGTACTCTCGTAAATATGAGAAAACTTTGCAAATCTAGGCATCATTCCCTTTAACTATTCATTTTGGATTGATCGAGAGCTGGGTCAGATATTCAGTCATATTCTGGGGTTCTTCTTTCAAAGTAATTTAAAGAGGATTTTTGTGCAACAAAACAGATCAGTTAGATGTATATACTAGGCTAAGACTTTAAACAACTGTATCCTGTTCTGAATATTTGAAAGTTTTGGGCTTCTAACAGTACCTAGCATGTATGTTGGAAGTTGTTAGATATATTAAAGAACCCAATCTTCTAAAGTTACATCAGCATGGATACTCTACCAGATTTTTTTATGTAAACCGGTAAACTGGAATACATTAGCCTCAAGATCCTTTCTCAACCATTTTCCCATATTTCTCAGATAGACAATTTAAATAAGTGTAAAAAGAGCAAAAAAATATTTAACAGATCAGTATTTTTATCAACTTTCAACTTGCATGGCCTACACACAACCTAACCTAACTGCGAATGACAACATCCAAAAAGAATAGCTGACTGATAGGAGAAGATTGCAAATGAAGTTTCTTGACTGGTATCATGCCATGAACTTGGTCAACTGTTACGATGCGGGAGTAAGTAAGTAAGTAACATAAAAAAATAAAGATAGATTCAGTAGTTAGTGAGAACGTAGCTTTCCAATCGTGTAGTAATAAGATTATTTGACTTTTAATGAATTGTACATAATATTGACTCGAAACCGTTGCAGTGGAGACCCAGTACGCTGACCCCACCGTTCTCTACAGCCTACAGCCCGGTAGCGGCAGTAGCGACAGTAGTGGCAGTAGTAGTCATGCCGGGGTGTTAGCGCTAGACCAGGTCACCGGGTGGCTGTCCCTGGCCGCTCCTCTCGACCGCGAGGCGAGGTCCAGACATGACGTCACGGTGGTGGTCAATACGGCCGCGCCCACGGTAAGGGAAGCCACCAGTGACGTCACAGTGGTAGTCACCGACGTCAACGACAACCCTCATATCTTCAGCCAGGACGTCTACAGCGTGGCCGGTACATCAACTCTTGACGTGCATAATTATAAATATACCTGCATGACTAACAGAGTGCATTACTGTTCAAGAAAACGAAACATTGTTGGTTACAAGTAAATTCAACTACGTTGTAACCTAAGTTCCTTTTAGGTCACAACGTTGTATTTAATTAAAAACATTCTATTCGTACCTAGAAAACCTTATCAAACCACTTATTATTCTCAGAACAAATCAACACTCTAAATTAAACAGCTATTTCTTTTCCAGCAGATTTCGTAATAAGAAGCAAGTAATTAGGTCGAGTTTTTCGAAGAAGTGTGCTTCAGTGTAATGTAATTTGATGTTCTAATGAATATTATAAGGATTTGTTTCAAAGTCTTGTAAAATCAAATTCTCAGAATAATTTGAAATTCTAGATGCAACACCTATTTAGTTTTCTTGGAAGTTTGTATTTAATAACTTAACTAATAACCAAGTCGAGTTTGCGAAGAGGTGTACCTCTGTGTGTAGAGGTGTACTTAATTTTATAATACTTTATAATGCTTTTTACTATTTGTCTATATTTCAATGTATGAAATATTTTTGACATACAAATGTCATGTTTGGAATACAAAACAGTAGTTAAATAGTGCAATATTATTTTTCATTGTAGTGATTTAAAATGTTTTCTATAATAACTAATGTTAGTGTTTTAATTAGTTTTCTGTGTATAACTTTTTTTTTATTTTGCAAATCTAAGCCACATAAGTAGTGGCAAAGTAGGGCTGCTGGCTCATGACGTCATCACGATGACGTCAGCAGTGATGACGTCATCAATGACGTCACTAATGACGTCACTAATGACGTCATATGACGTCATGGTGACGTCACTACCGCTGACGTCATCATGATGACGTCACTGACGTTAATTAGGGCAAAGTCACGCAAGAATACAAAAAAAAATTTTTTTTGCACTTTTGCGATTCCTCAAATTTTGGTGAGAAATTGAAAGTTCTCAAGGAACCACAAAAGTGCAAAAAAATATTTTTTTTTATTCCCTAGCGATCAGACTCTCGACCTAATATATCCGTCAGGGGTCATTGACCCGTCCCAGCAGCCCCACTTGAAAAAAAAATAATTTTTTTATTTTACTTACCTACCGAGAGACTGAGAGCCGAAGAATAATTTCTTCAAACACCCGACAGTGCGACAAACGACACGCGATCCGAACAGCACCGCGTCTGAAGGCATACTGACTTGGGCGCAGGTGGTTCCCCAGGTACCCGGCCCAGTGGTGGGGATAAGGAGGTGGTGGGGGTAAAGTGGTCAGAAGGAAGAAAAATTTATTTTTTACAAACAACTCGTCCCAGCGGTCCTTTACCGACCTCCGTAACTCGGATTGGAAATATTTCCTGAGAAATATTTATTTTTATTCTTTCTCAGGTGATCTTGGAACTTGGTCGGGAATTGGAGTCACCAACGTAACCTTACTGGCAAAAGTTAGCTCGTCTAAAAGTTTCTGAAACATTTTATCATCCATAGTGATATTTGTGTCCCTTGAGTAAAATTTTGGATTATTTTTGAAGCAACGTTTCATTTTTGTTAAAGTGGAAGTCTTGGACACCTTAACAGAATTATTTTGCTTGGCCAGCAAAAATTTTACTCTTAATAATTTTTCTCGCAAAGTTTCAGCCATAGATGTGTTTCACAGTAAGGTTTGGATATAACTGAAACACTCAGTCAAGTGTTGGACCTTAGCTGGAAGTAGTGGGGGGAACAGGGTTATAGTGGGGGAATGAGTAGTGGAGGGGGTAATGTGGACTGTTGTTGTCAAGTGTAGAAACAGTTTGCCGGGAACTGTCCAAGGAGTAACATGTACTGTGCAGAAAAATTAACCGAGAGTCTTGTGTAAAATTTAAATCCAAGAAATATTTAATGTAAGACTAAAAGATGTAGAGCCAAATAAAAAATAATTTTGTAGGAGATGGGCATGGATGAGTTTTGTAGTAAAGCTGAAAATCCACTTGTGTGGAATAAAATTAAATTGTGAGCGAAAAATATTTAGCCACACCTGCAAAATACAAGTGTAGAAAAATATTAAGACACCTGTATAGCTAAATAAAAATTAATTTTGTATCAAACAGTCTTCCAGCATTTCAGTTTCTAAGTCTTAACAAGTAAGGAATAAAATATTAAATAAGGAGTGGAAAATAATTTGTTAAAGTAAACGTAAGTGTAGCAGTGTAACAAAAATTACTTTCGTGCAAAACAGGCTAGGTTCTGTTTTGCAAAGTTTATTAAGAAGGAAAAATAAAAATTTACTCACAGAAAAGTCCCGCGGCGGCGAGGTGTGGTGTGTTTGTTGGCTTGCAATAAACTGACTTACCTTCTGTGGAGCTACATTTGGCCAGTTGGCCAAGAAACGAGTCTGTTATATAAGCATTATGTAACCGTCTCTGCCGGCTGTGCTGAATCCGGCAAGCTAAAATATTATTCTATAGTACACCTGACTTGGACTGAAAATATTCTAAGTCCCAAGACCCCCCTCCCCCCCCCGGCTCCGGACGAGAAGTGAGCCCCCCCGGGGGAGGAGGAGGTGGCATAGCCCGAGGCGTTGCCATACCTTGACACGTGTTGTATAATGAGATCTGGTTGGTAATGTATTCAGGTGTGGCTCTTGGAGATTGTCCAATGCCGCAAACAAGTACGTGTCGAGGTCTGGCTTTTTACGTAACCAGATCCGGTTCCCCCACTCCTGACCGGCTCAGCTTCGGTTCTCTGAGGCTTTGCTTCCTCGCAGTTGGTTTCAAACACTTCAGCTGAGTGGTTGAAGCTCTGCCCTACAGGATTCGCAATGTAATGTTGGCACCGCATTATATTGGGAATTCTTTTAGTCTAAGGCATGGTATGTGTAGTGTTAAGAAATATTTTATTTTGCGCTTGCTGCTTCTGCTAGGTCTTGGTGTTGGATTTATTTAGTCTAAGTGTTGTGTGTTGAAAAAAGTATTTCTTTGTACTAATCTTCACAGGTTGTCCCCAAGTAGAAATTTTTCTAAAATTCGCATCTTGGAGGTACTCCTCCGTAAATTGGCAGCTTAAGTGTTAGGCTTTTGAGACTTAACAGTCTCTGTAAAATAAAAATTTTTCGAGGTTCAGAACCTCAAGAATTATTTGTTACCAACAATAGCATGGCGCCTAACGAGCCCGGGGGTAGGCCCCTGGGGATCCACCCTTAGGCCTCTTTCGGTCAGGGGCGCTACTGGACCTCATCACTCTAGATGGGTGGTTGGCATCCTTTAGCACGAGGCGTCGGATCCTGACACTGACCGGTGTGCTAGGCAAAAGTCAGTACCTACGGGTTAAGACGGGATCCTTGGTCATGGTTAGCATGGCCTCTTCCAAATTATTGTAGCATGTTTCCCTTAAGGAAACTCAAAATTAAATAAATAATTTTTTATTAAATCACCTCCCCCTAAATGTTGAGATCCCCCCGATGCCTCTGACCGCCGGCGGTCTTAGGCATCGGGGGGATTTCTTTTTAACTTTTGGATGACCTTGACCCATATTTGTGTGTGAATAAAATAATATTTTGTTCCACACGATATGTAGGTCAGCCATGACTTAGGCGGATTTTTGCCTGAGTTCTGAGAACTCCTCAGGACTTAGAGCGAGATGCGACTAAGTGTTGGCTGTCCACACTGTGGCGGAACAAAATATTATTTGATGTTGACACATGAGTAAGGGTAGCAGGTATCCAAGAGTTAAAGTCCTAGGGGTAGGTGACCCCCCCCCCTCCCCGAGCCCCGGACGGCAAGTGAGCCCCCCCCCGAAATTTTTTTTTTTTGGATTTTGACCTTGACCAAAATTTTTTTGCTCCGGACGAAAACTGCGCCCCCCCCCCTCCCCGAAATTTTTTTTGGATTTTGACCTTGACCAAAATTTTTTTGCTCCGGACGAAAACTGCGCCCCCCCCCCGAAATTTTTTTTTTTGGATTTTGACCTTGACCAAAATTTTTTTTGCTCCGGACGAAAACTGCGCCCCCCCCCCGAAATTTTTTTTTTGGATTTTGACCTTGACCAAAATTTTTTTTGCTCCGGACGAAAACTGCGCCCCCCCCCCCCCGGGAGGTGGAGCTGCCAAGCCAGTAGTGTGAAATTGTTCCTCCTACAACAAGTTAAAAATAGTAGTGGCATACTGTTCCCCCCACCAGTCTACCACTGAGGTACCTCTGAAGCAAGTTTGACTCATCTCATTCTCTTTCGAGCCACCAATGGGTTGACATGGATGTTTCACTGTTTTAGATGTAGCGTAAGTATAAAGGTAATATTTTGCACAGTGGTGTCATGTATGTTTTTAGTAATGGTTAGATTAGAAAAAAATTGTTTCAGTTTGTTTGTCTCTGACAAGTTTTAAACTGTGAAATTTTAAGGATGGAAAAAGTATTTGTAATTATTTAAAAAATATAGGTAGCACCGTTTTAGTGCTACCTTAAATATAAATTTTAAAGATCTGATTTTTGAAATTTTTTATGCTGGTATTAATTCTATATTGTTTTTGAGCTAAATTGAATATGCAGGTAACACTTTAGTATTTTTCCGTGGAAATATTCTTCATTCTGTACATTTTTGAGTGTTGTCATGTGGTAAGTGTGTCTAAAAGCATCTGATGAAACAAATATATTTAAAAGTATTAAACTGTGAAATTTTAAGGATGGAAAAAATATTTGTAATTATTTCAAAATATAGGTAGCACCGTTTTAGTGCTACCTTAAATATAAATTGTAAGGATCTGAATTTTGAAAATTTTAGAAACTTGTTTGTAAATAATTTTTTGTTTCGCATTTTAGACAAATGGAAAAAAATTATAAAACTGTAAAAAAAGAGAAAAAAATATGAGCGGGAGATAGGGCAGCAGATGTTCTATCCCCCGCTGAAAATAATAATTTCCGATGGAATTGACCCACTTTTCCGAATTGATTGTGGTGGGGGAGAGCATTAGTGGTGGGGGAAACGTTATATATACGGGTAGTCAAGCCTCAGTCTCATTTGGTAAGAAAGAGGGAACGCTGGATCGGAGGTGATGGTAAGATTGACTCAATAGCAAATACTTTAACACTGCAATATGTTAACAGGTTGTCAATGGTTAGGACATATTTTTATTTTTATACTCGCTAGTTTGTTTAACCTTAAAATTTTAAATATATTTTGTTTTGATCAAATGCTTTTGCCGGACTTCCTACACGCTAAGACTCATATAAAGTACAGGATTTAAGCTGATCTCTCGGGGAAATACTATGTAGCCACCTCACATTGGTTATCTAAATCGCATAGTATTGGTGATTCCAGATGGGCAAATTACCAGTAGGACTAAATATCAGCTGCATAAACCAAACAGTTTTTATCTGTTATTAAAATCTTCACTTTCTGAAGACCACTTATGAAATTTTTGTTTATGCAGCTGATATTTGGTCCTACTGGTAATTTCCCCATCTGGAATCACCAATTCTTATTCGAGTCAGATGACCAATGATAGGTAGCACATCAGTATTTCCCCGCGAGATCAGTCTTAATTCTGTACATTTTTTGAGTTTTGGCGTGTGGTAAGTGTGCCAAAAGCATTTGCTCAAACAAATATATTTAAAAGTTTTAATTTTGAACAAGTTGGGCAGTAAATAATAAAAATATTTAACTTTTGAACCAGTTGACATATTATTGAAAGTATTTGTTAGAAAGTCAATCTTACTACCATCTCTTATCCAGTGTTCCCTCTTTTTTACCAGATTTAAGGTGGCCTTGACCTATATATTTGTCCTAAATAGCAAATTTAAAATAAATATAATACATTTTGTTCTGCGCATGTGCAGATTTGTTCTGCGCATGCGCAGAACGGGTCTTTCCCAAAGATCACCCCCCACCACCCGCTATAAAAGGAGGTCGGTCAAGAGCGTCTCTCATTCTTTGGTGAACTTTTGTGGAGTTAACATCCAAAGACGCTCTTGGTAATAAGTGTTAAAAATGCTTCTTTGCCATATTTGTGGGGAATTTTTCCCAGATGAAGACATTTTAGCTATACATCAAGAATTACATATGGAAGACCCGGCAAGTTTAACGGCTAATGAAATGGACTGCGATTGGATTGACGAATTTTTGGATGAATTTAATCAACGGCTCGACAACTGGGAGAGTTATTTGCAACAAATGCAGCAGGGACGACCCAGTGTCATACAGTTTGGAGGTGCCGGAACATCAGGAGCTGGAAGAACTACGGCACAGGCGGACCTGGACACGGCACGGACGGACCTGGATACCGAACTGGAAATGGACATGGATACTGAACCGGAAGGAGACGACGGAACAAGTGTTTTACGTGCTACAGCTCTACCCGGACAGAAAGTAGTGCATTTTAAAATAAATAATGTGCAACTGGAATTGGACAATTTTTAAGTGAAGCAAAATTACTGATTGAACAAACACTTTTAGACGAATTGGTCAGATTAAACTTTATTAAATTCGGATTAGTTTTGGATGCAACTTTTACCAACACTGATGGAGAAACAAGTTTAAGAGGATTTATAACCAAAAACCGCACTGTCATGTACGCATCAAATGTTACAAATATTATTGATGAGTGTGTAGAGGAATTATTAATTAAACTGCAAGAACACCAAGGTAGAGGCTCCGGATGGAGTTTAACCTCTATAGACGGTCTCGATGTGAGGGTCCACAAACATGGTTTTGGTCAGAGAGGAAGCAGCTACATCCCTCTACCAAAAACCATTGAGGAAACTAAAGCATGTATAAATGTACAAAATGTAGATAATGAGTGTTTTAAGTATGCTATGCTTTGTAAATATATTTTGCCTACACAGAATCCTTGGAGAGTAAGTGGACATTATGTAAATATAAATAATAGATATAACTTTCAAGGACTGTCTTATCCTGTAAGTGTTAAAGACATTTGTAAATTTGAAAAGAAGAATCCTGGTGTTAGTGTAAATATTTTTGGTTTGGACGAAGCAAATAACGTGTATCCAATGAAGATTGTAAAAACAGAGCTTAGGAATCATACAGACTTATTATTTGTGACTAGAGGTGAAATTTCACACTATGTGTACATAAAAAATTTTGAAGCTTTAGTAAGTAAACAGTTATCCAAAATGAAATGTAAAAAAACTATTTGTAAAAGGTGCTTTTGCTTTGTAAATAAGGACTTAAGAAGAGGAGGTGCTCAGTGGTTACAAGAACACCAAAGACTCTGTAATGAAAATTATGAATGTAAAATCAGTTTTCCACCACCGAACCGTAGCATTCTAAAATTTGACAAAATTAATCACCAATACAGGATTCCTTTTGTAATATATGCAGATTTCGAATCCACCCTGATACCACAGGAACTTCCCAATGGTGAAATCAACAGTAGGACAAAATATCAAATGCACCAACTAAATAGTTTTGTTTGCTGGTCAAGTCCACTCTTACTGATGAACATTTGCAAGATTTTGGACTACCCACATCACCGATTTTGTACAGAGGTGAAAATCCTGCTAAAATTTTTGTAGATAATTTGTATGATATAGCCAGTAAGGTGGATCGAGTGTACAGTAATATTGTTCCAATGTTACCCCTCGATGAAGAGGAGGAAATCCAATTTTTGAATGCTACCTCTTGTTATATATGTAAAAAAGATTTTACAGTGGACAATCATAAAGTTCACGATCATGACCATCTGACCGGATATTACAGCGGGCCAGCCTGCAATGCATGTAATTTAAATTTGAAACTGCCAACTTTCATTCCAGTTGTGTTGCACAACCTGAGTGGGTATGATTCCCATTTTATAATACCGGAATTGGGAAGAGATACAGGCAAGATTGATGTTATAGCACAAACTTTAGAAAATTATATTAGTTTCTCTAAGAAAATTGGCAAAATAAAATTAAGATTTGTTGACTCATATAGGTTTATGCCATCAAGCCTTGCCAAACTAACTAACAATTTAAGACGACAGGATTTAAAGGAAACAAAGAAAATCGTACCTGCAGACAAATTGGACTTGGCATTAAGAAAAGGAGTGTTTCCTTATGATTATATTACAGGAATTGAAAAATTTGAAGAAACCAGACTACCACCCATTGAAGCTTTCAAAAGTAAACTGACAGACACGGAAATTTCAATTGAAGATTATAATCATGCTTGTAACGTGTGGAATGAATTAGGTATGCAAAATCTTGGTGAATATTCAGATTTTTATGTTAAATTGGATGTGACACTATTGTGTGATGTTATGGAACAATTTAGGAACACTTGCTTTGACGCCTATGGACTGGACCCCCTTCATTCGTTTACATCTCCGGCTTAGCATGGCAGGCCATGCTAAAATCTACCGAATGCAAGTTGGAACTGCTAAACGACATCGATATGGTTTTGATGATTGAATCAGGTGTACGCGGTGGATTAACTCAGGCCGTTACAAGACATGTGAAAGCTAACAATAAATTTATACCAAATTATGATGAGACTAAAGATTCGATTTTTCTTGGTTATTTTGATGCCAATAATTTATACGGTTGGGCGATGTCCAAACCCCTTCCGTATGGTGACTTCCAATGGGTAGAACCTGATTCAATTGGAAATATTATGGATATTCCCAAAGAAGGTGACACCGGCTACATCTTAGACTGCGACTTCGAGTATCCAGAACACCTACACGATCATCATTACGACTTGCCACTGTTGGCTAAAACTGAAGTATCACCGACAGGAAAATGGCCCAAATTAATGATGACATTAAACAACAAAAATCGTTATGTGGCACACTATTGGGTTGTACAACAAGCGTTGGAGTTAGGACTAAAAATAACAAAAATTCACCGAGCACTACAATTTTCTCAGTCGTGTTACTTGAAACCTTACATAGATTCCAACACTGTGAGGAGAGCAGCAGCCACATCAGCTTTTGAAAAAGATTTTTACAAGCTTATGAACAATTCGATTTTTGGGAAAACTTTAGAAAATAAAAGGAAACAATAAAAATAAAAATGTAAAATTAGTAAGTGATCCTAAAGTGTTAGAAAAACTTGTACAGAAACCAAATTTTAAAACTACTATGATAATTAATGAAAATCTAGTAGCGGTAAGCATGAATAAGACCAAAATTGTTATGGATAGACCATTGTACATAGGAATGTCAATATTGGATATAAGTAAAACGCACATGTATGACTTTCATTACAACAAAATGGTTCAACATTATGGAAGAGAAAATATTGGAGTAGCCTACATGGACACGGACGCACTAATTTATTGGATTAAGACACAAGACATGTATGAAGATCTTCGGACGTTCATACACAAAAATGATTTTGATTTTTCCGACTACCCAAGAAATCACCCGAACTTTAATGAAAATAATAAGAAAGTTTTAGGCAAATTCAAAGATGAATGCAACGGAGCAAGCATGGAAGAAATTGTTGCACTAATGTCAAAATTATATTCTTTTAAAGTATATAAAGGACAAGAAGAAACATCAACCACTAAGAAAGCAAAAGGTGTAAAGACAGGTTATTTGAAGAAAAATATAGACTTTGAGCACTACAAAAACTGTCTATTTAACAACACCACCTTGACTGCTAAATTCAACACCATAAGGAGTGAAAAACACAAACTTTACAGTGTTACAGAAGTGAAAAAAGCACTATCGGCAAATGACGACAAAAGACATATTATGGATGACAAAATCAACACTCTTCCTTTCGGCCACTACTCCCTTAACCCCATCAACAACTAACCTATTCTTCGTCCTTCTTCGACCTTCTTCGACCTAAATTCCTTTTCCTTCCGTAAAAAAATGGGGAACACGGCAAGTCCAACGCCGTGTTCCCCATTTTTTTACATCAATTTGAATGACCTTGACCCAGTTAAATATGGGTATGATGTAATAAAAAATTTATTTTTACTTCATCCATGAATGAGGAAGGATAAAATTATGGATTTGAAACAAAAAATTGTTCATGAACTTCATAAACCGGCTAGGAGAAAATTTCCCCGAAGAAATACTGTTATAAAAGGAATGAATGATCTATATCAAGCTGATTTAATCGAAATGATTCCTTATAGTAAACAAAATAAAGGATTTAAATATATATTGACTATTATCAATTGTTTTACAAAAATGGCAGATGCTTTACCGCTAAAAGATAAAACCGGCAAGAGTGTAACAAAAGCCATGGAAACTGCGATACAGAGAGACAAAAATACCATAAAACATTTACAAACCGATGATGGTAAAGAATATTTCAATAAAGAATTTTCAAATTTAATGAAAAAACACGACATAAACCATTATTCGACTAATTCAGAGGTGAAAGCATCAATCATAGAAAGATTCAATCGAACTTTAAAAGGTGCGATGTACAAGATGTTTTCAAACAGAGGATCGCACGTATGGATTGATATGTTACCAAAACTAATAAAAGATTACAATAACAAGTTCCATAGAACAATTGGTATGAAACCGAACCAAGTGACTAGTAAAAATGAAAAACTTGTATTAAAACGTATAAAAATGAATACTAAACCAAAAGTTGAAAAACTAAAGCCTAAAACGTTTAACGTTGGTGATAAAGTGCGAATAAGCAAATACAAAGGTGTATTCAGTAAAAGATATCTGCCAAATTGGACAAATGAGGTTTTTACCGTATTTAAGGTGCAACCTACAGTACCAGAAACTTACATTTTAAAAGATAATAAAGGACAATTGCTCGAAGGAGGGTTTTATGGACATGAAATGTTAAAATCCACAGTTGGTGATGTGTATCTCGTTGAAAAGGTGTTGCAACGGAAAAAAGATAAAGTAAAAGTGCGATGGTTAGGATTTAATAAGAGTGAAGATTCTTGGATACCTAAAAAGGATCTTATATAATGATGGAGCATCATTTTAGGTTGAACCTTTACAAAGGATGGAGATAATACCGCAAAAGGATAGTTTTCCTATTAATAATATTGATGAACTCACGGTGGACAATTCAGAATTGAACAGTGGCAAACATGGTGTTTTGTTACCAAACACGGTGCGTTGTCTTGTAACCGGTCCATCCAATTGTGGTAAAACAAATGTGGTATTCAATTTGATTACAAACCCAAAAGGATTGCGTTTCAATAACTTGTATGTCTTTTCTAAATCATTACAACAACCCAAATACCAATTATTAGAAAAAATATTTAATAATGTTCCAGAAGTGAAATATTACAAGTTTGATGCAAGTGAAAGTGTAATGCAACCGCATGAAGCTAAACCATTTTCAGTTTTTATATTTGATGATGTATCCTGTGAAACCAAAACACTATCAGGAGCTATTTCGCTATGGGGCGACATAACAATATAGATAGCATTTACATAGGCCAGACTTATAGTAAAATACCAAAACAATTGATAAGAGACAACGCAAATGTGTTAATTGTATTCAAACAGGATGAAACCAACTTAAAACACATATATTACGATCATGTCAATGCGGATATGTCATATGAACGGTTTAAAGACATATGCGGTAAGGCTTGGGCTGAAAATTATGGATTTTTGACAATTATGAAGGAACAACCACTAAATAACGGTCGATACAGGATAGGTTTCGATAAATTTATATTAATTCACTAACCACTATATCACACAATCATTCTTGTACAGCACGTCTTGCTACAAACATGGTTAACCAAGAAAAGTTAGTAAAGGAAATTAAATCACTTAGTGATTCTATTCGGGCTAAAAACAGAGCGTTAAAGTTAGGTATCAGCGAAAGGGAGAAATTTCTTGAATCTACTTTTAAACCTATTACAGAGCCTTTAAAACAATTGAACAAAAAATTGACTAAACCTTCTTTTCAAGGTGATATTATTGCTCCGATAACACAATATGAAAGGGAAAGTGTAATATCAGAAGATATTAGCGATGAGGACCCGGAAGCCTCCATATTTAGTGATACAACGGCAGAAAGAGAAGATGTATCTATAGCGAGTGAAGAAGAAAAAACAGAAGGAGAACCATCAAACATAAGCTTATTGGGTGAAACTATTCATACAAAAGGACCTTTAGGAAGAAAATAATTGTTAAAACTGTTAATTGGAACTGATTCTACTAAAAAATACCACAGTTATGGAGCAAGAATGTCCAAAGAAGGTATAATGATTGGTAATAGCAAATTAGATGTCGATGAATATGATAATATTCGCGTAGGTGATCAAATATATAAGGGAACAAAGGGACTATTTGAATTACTATTTGAAAATAAACCTTTAAAAGCATTGGTAAAAAATGATGATTTGGAAGTGTATAGCAAAATTTTGGAACAAACTAATGCATATAGAAGAAATTATTTACCTGAAGCACCAATTTATAGAAATAAATCTGTAAAATATAAAGATTTTGTTTCCAAATTAATACCAATTATAAGAAGAAAACTTGTAAAAAGAAGATTAGTAGCATCCACTTTAGATTTAAGTTCCCCAGAACCGAGAAAAAGAAGCAAATCAGTCACCGGTAAAGGATTGATGAAGAAACTAGACAATACAAACGTAATTTATTACAATAATATCAATAAATTGGTAGATAGAATGAAACTAATACATGAAGCAAAAGAAGCAGGTCATACTGGATTGGAAAACGAATGGGTGGCTTTAGTGGATGAACTTAGAAACCGCGGGGTAATCTCATAAAAATGCGTTAGTCCCTAAAATGCTATTTAGTTGCACCATGAGTGTCGACAAGTTCGGACGATATTCCTCGGATGGATTATATTACGCGAATAACTTAAAAAGAGGTGCTGGTTTACCACAAACACCTGAAGGAGATTATGATATTAGTAATAAAAGGTTAAAAAACATAAAAGATCCCACAGATGAAAACGATGCAATAAATTTAAAAATATTAAAGGAAAAGATATCACCAACATTAAGACTACACAATAACACATATGACGCAGAAAATCATAGAATTATCAACGTTGGTAAACCAAATCAAAACGGTGATGCAATAAACAGAGGTTATTTGACATCTGAATTAAAAAATACGTTAAGATTCAATGGAAAAACGTATAGTGCTAACAATAAACGTATATCCAACGTAGATGACCCTAAAGATGAAAAAGACAGCGTAAATAGACGCTATTTACATTCCATAATACCTGAAAAGACCAAAGATGGTTTTTCTTTTTATAAATTTGTTATTAACGATATAGGTTATCCGAAAAATGAAAATGATGCTGTAAATCTCAAATATATAAAAGATCATTGTATTACACGTGATGTAGGAGTTATTGATTGTCTCGGTAATTGTTTAGCAAATGTAAAAGATGGTTCAGCGCCATCAGATGGTGCAACAGTGGGTCAAATGAAGGAAACTTTAAAGCAAGAAACATCTGGATTTGTAAAACAGGATCAAGTAGTATCACGGTCGGGTGATGTGTTTGTACAAGGAAATGAAAATTTTATTTTACTTGAACAAAAAAATAATGTTTGGGATTGCAAAGACATGAAATTATCAAATGCGCAATTAGCTAAAGATGCTCATGATGTTCCGATTTTATCACAAGTTTTACATACTAATCCAAAAAATTATCATAGAAGTTGGTTGGGTACAAATAGAAGGATAATTAACATATTTCCAGGTATCGATGATAACGATTGTGTTGTAGTACAACAATCTTTAATATTAGACAAACCAAGAGGTAGTACTTTCAATGCAAAAAATAAGAAAATAGGTAATTTGGCACAAGGAACAGATTCAAAGGATGCTGCAACTGTAGGACAAACATTACAATATGATAGTGCAAATCAAGAGTTTATTTATAATACCAAAAGATTTAAATTAATGGATGTAAATGATTATCAAAATATATTAATTGCAGATCCAAATTCATTTAGTGGATTTAGAAAATTGTCTGGTGAAGAATTTATTCATAAAAATCATGTATTTAGAAATGAGGCAGATAAAGCGTTAATTAGTTCAGATTTAAAATATTTTAAATGTCCTGGGAGTGATGAAAATGTAACTGATAAAGACGATTAATTTGTATAAAAAGAACCAATGGATGAACATCATAAAAATGCACTACTTTATAGAATGCTGTTTAGTTGCACCATGAGTGTCGACAAGTTCGGACGGTATTCCTCGGATGGATTATATTATACAAATAATTTAAAAAGAGCTGCTGGTTTACCACAAACACCTAATGGAGATTACGATATTAGTAATAAAGGGTTAAAAAACATTAATGATCCTACAGATGAAAACGATGCAATAAACTTAAAAGTTTTAAAGAAAGAAATATCATCGACATTAAAACTAGAAAAAAATACATATAACGCTGGTAATTACAGAATTACCAACGTTGGTATGCCAAATCAAAACACTGATGCAATAAACAGAGGTTATTTATCATCAGAATTAACAAATACTTTAACATTTAATGGAAAAACGTATAATGCTGAAAATCGTCGTATATCCAACATAGCAGACCCTATTGATGAAAACGACAGCATAAATAGACGTTATTTACATTCTATAATACCTGAAAAGACAAAAGACGGATTTTCTTTTTATAAATTTGTTATTAACGATATAGGTTATCCAAAAGATGAAAATGATGCTGTAAATTTAAAATACATCAAAGATTATTGTATGACACACAACAATAAAGTATATATTTGTAATAATAAACGTATCACAGAACTTAAAGACCCTCAACATGTGGATGATGCCGTCACTGTAAACTTTCTTATTAAAGTTTTAGGTAATGCATTGTTTGATTTACACAATTATATATCAAAACCTAATGTTTTAAGTGAAAGTAACAGAGGTACTTGGATTAAAAATGAGATTTTTAAAAAATATTTCATTAATCCTCCCACCCAGAAGTTTAGATCCTCAGATTGGGGTGATTTGGATATTTAATTATATAACTTAATAAATGACTTCATTTATGTCCAACTCGTCATAGAGGTAACACATAAGTTGTGCATTTCAATTATAAAAGACAATCATGACATTTCAGTACATCAGTCCATATCGAGACACTGTAAGGAAAGGAGGTGGGATTACGTCCACAGCGGTTTCTCTATTAAGTAAAGCTTTAAATCGAATTCCAGTAGGATCTGTCGTAAATAGAGCAATAGACGCTTTACCATACGAATTTCATATACCAGGAGGTTATCAATATTGCGGACCAGGAACGAAATTGAAAAAACGGTTAGAAAGAGGTGATCCAGGCATAAATAAGTTAGATCAAGCTTGTAAAGAACACGATATAGCATATTCCACATTTAGCGATACAAAAAATAGATCGATAGCTTATAAAAAGCTCGCGGATATAGCTTGGCAACGAGTAAAGTCTAGTGACGCTAGTATTGCAGAAAAAGCGGCGGCTTAGCGGTAACAGCAGGTATGAAGGCTAAAACAGCAGTAGGAGGTGGAAAAAGGAGGAGTAGGGGTAAAAAAAGTTTAACTAAGACGAAACATGGAGGAAATATTAGAAGAAAACGACGTTCCACCAGAAAGGGTAATAAAAAACCAACAGTATGGTCAATGGTAAAAAACGGGGCAGGTCTATACCTAAGACCATATCGTGCATATTAAATAAAAGAAATCAATTAGTAATACCACATAAAGCGTTAACAAATATCGAATTATTTAAATACATTTCATGTTTAAAAATACCTTTTTTTCGCGGTGTCTTTATGAAAGATGATTTACCAGTTAAAATGTGGAAAAAACGAAACCGGTATTGTAAATTTAGACAATTCTGAAGGTCCTGGCACTCATTGGGTTTGTTATAAGAAATTAGGTGAAAATATATATTACTTTGATAGTTTTGGCAATTTACCACCACCTAAAGAACTTGAGCGTTACTTTAAATCTGCTAAAAACATATATTACAACTATAAAAGAGAACAACCCGATAACACTTTAATATGCGGCCATTTATGTTTGGAATTCCTAGCTAAAAGTATCAGTCACAATTGAGATGTCTTCCTATACGGTATCATTAACAGGAAAATCGTCCACTTACGAAGTATCCTTTTCCCAGCTTTACGCTTGCAAAAAGGAAGATTTTGGGAGGCGGCACTGTTAGATTTTACAACTTACAACTCTATTCCCAATGTTACGGAAGATAAAAATAACTTATTGCATTATTATAAAGGAAAAGATGCCAGTGGGAAGTTTACAGACTTAGAAGTTTGCAGTTTACCCACAGGTTCTTATGAAATTGATCATATTAATGAATTTTTGCAAAATAAAATGGGAAAAGACAATATAACATTAAAAGGTAATAACAATACTATGAAAGCTGAAATTAACTCCAAATATTATATAGATTTTACTCAGGAACATTCAATCGGTGAATTGTTAGGATTTCCCAAGGATGGCCAATTTTAGAACCAAATCAAACACATTCCGGTAATCAAACTGTAACTATACTAAAAGTCAATAGTATAGATATAACTTGTAACATTATACAAGGAGCTTACAGAGATGGAGCAAATACTCATATACTACATACTTTTTACCCGAGTGTACCTCCAGGATTTAAAATTGTTAAAAAGCCACAAAACCTAGTATATCTGCCGTTGAACACCACTTTCATTTCAGACATCGTGTTGAAACGTATTGGATCAAGACGGTAACTTGATAGATTCCGAGAAGAGCCAATTACAGTTAGATTACATTTAAAATCGACACTTTAATACAAAAATCATGGGTTTATCATTTAAAAGTGGACAACCTACGGGAAACCGCATTAGTAGCTCTTCAGCTGTGGAGGAGTTAACACGCGAGAACATTCGTTTCTTAGAAAAGATTGGTTTAAAATAACCGATTATGGATATACTGGATATAGCGCAGGGTCCGACATTCGACGAAACCCTATGGGAAAAAGAATATCACACCCACAACCCTTACACTTCATCAAAATTGAACAATAACGATGAAATTCGTATTCCTATACAACATCAAGACATTTACACACTACCATGTGAAAGTTACTTGTATATCGAAGGAAAAGTAACAAAAAAGGACAATAGTGTAGGTACAACAGTTCCATTTATAAATAACCCTATGGCTTTCCTGTTTGATGAAATTAGATATGAAATATCAGGTGTAACAGTTGATTCCACTAAAAAAGTAGGTATTGCAACAACTTTAAAGGGGGTAACATCAATATCACCTAATGAAACTAATTTACTTCAACCAGCCGGATGGGTTTTACCTGAACATGACACAATCACTCCGAATACAAAGGGATATTTTGATTTTCATATTCCATTACGTTTGTTGCTTGGATTTGCTGAAGATTATAGAAAAATAATATTAAATGTTAAACAAGAATTAGTTTTGTTGAGATCTTCTAACGATAAAGACATTATTAAAGCTCCAGATGGTACAACGGATGCAAATCTAGAATGGAAATTAACATTAGACAAAATTGTATGGAGAGTTCCACATGTTAAATTAGCTGACGAACATAGAATGCTACTATTAAGGAAGTTAAAGGCTGATCGTGATATTGTAATTCCTTTTAGAAGTTGGGAATTCCATGAACATCCAAGCTTGCCAACTACGGATCGTCACACTTGGACTGTTAAAACATCTAATTACGTAGAACGAGCCAGGTATATTATATTTGGTTTACAAACAGATAGGAGAGACAGCATCACAAAACATGCAGGCAAATTTGATCATTGCAACTTAAAAAATATTAAAGTTTATTTGAATTCACAATTTTTCCCCTACGACAATTTGAATGTGTCATTTAATAATAAAAAGTACAGTATATTATACGATATGTATGCGAGATTCCAAAATTCATATTACGGTAAAACAAATACACCTTTACTATCACCAGAAGAATACTTAGATGGTTACACAATAGTTGTAATTGATTGTTCTAAACAAAATGAATCAGTAAAATCATCAAGTGTTGACATAAAGATTGAAATGGAGTTTAATGCAGCTATACCTGCAAATACAACTGCATACTGTTTAATTCTACATGATAAAATTGTAACATACACACCTCTAACTGGAATTGTTAAAAATGTATTGTAAAAAAACCGGTTTTGTTACATTCCGCGAGTATAAAAGCGGAGCGTGCAGGCCGCTCCTGATCAGTTTGTTGCCTGACGTCGTATGGGTAGCATCATCTTCAATATGGCTTCTACAAGTGGTACAACGGAATGCGATATAGAAAAAGAAATTTCAGAATTTTTGGACATGAATGAACAGCAACACGTCACAAATCAAGAAGAAGAAAAAGGTAAGAAGAAAAAATATTTGTCCAAGAGGAGAAGGAATGTGGAAGAAAATATTTCACCAAATATTTTGATGGAAGTATTTTTAAGAATTTTTTATCCAATCTCTTCAAGTTTGGATAAAAGTGTTTTAATTGGAGTTATGAAATCAACCGACTATTCACCTACAGTAATTTTAACTCACGGAACAAAAATGATTTTGTTTACAGCCAATGCATGGGAATCTTTTATGAAACACCTCCATTTGTTGGAATGTTACTTTAATAGCAACATGTTTGGCAGGAAAACAAAAGTAGGACTATTGGATTCAGACTTGGAAATTGATATTATTAAACACCGAGGTGAACATCAAATGAGATTCAGAGATACGACCAAACATGACATAAAAATTCAACTGAACAGAGAAGAATTTTTTATTTTAACATGTGCAACGGAACCGATAACAAGATATTTAAGACAGCTAGTATTCTCCAGTTCAATTATTAAAGATTATTTAACAGACACTTTGGACAAACAACCGGACGCACCAATTTTGTATGGACCTGTGGACACTTCAATATTCAACAGAATTCCTCATGAAGTTCAAATGTGGAGACAATTGGAACAATATGTGCAAGAAAAAAATAATTTTGTAAAATCGGATGAAGAAACACATTTCAGTGATGAAAAGGATCAAAGTGATGAGAATGACTACAACAAAAATGACCAGATGGAAAGTTAAGTAAAATTTTTAATTTTTTCACAACACTTTACACTTGAATTGGCAAATTTTTAATAAAAAACTTAAAATTTTTAATAAAAAATTCAAAATTTTGTGGGTGTAGGCCTACCGGGGATGGTGCCCACGTTAAATATACACCAACGCGCCTTCAACTGTACGGCCTGGCATAAATAAATGCCTACCGTGGTGTGGAAAACAGTTGACCTTCCGAACCGTGATGGATACACGGGTGACCTTTCAAATGGACATGGAAGAAGAAATCAAGTCCAAGCCGGGTATTATTGAATTTCAAGCTTTTCGTGGTAACGATGATCGGTTTATAATTAAAGAACTCGTATTTTACGATTTAGATAAAAATATTCCTTACACATTTTTATTTAAACCACCATGCTCTTTTTCTTCACTAACCACCAAAGCCGCAACAACAAACCGATGGACTTGGAAATATTTTCATCACATCGATTGGTATGACGGTTTTACCAGTTATTCAGACTTGTATCATATTATGCATCAATTTTCAAACAGATTTACTAATATTTACACAAAAGGACTTGAAAAGAAAAGATGGATAGAACAATTTACATCTACTCCAGTTAAAGATGTGCAAATAGATAAAAATTTTAAATTTATTGCTGAAAACATTTGTATTTGCACACAAAGTGTGGAACATGAAAAGGACAGGCACTGTGCGTTAAAAAACGCTTTAAAATTAGCGACTTACCTGCAAGATGGAGAAATCAGCGATGGTGGTGGGGGTAACGGCGATTATAAAAGCGAGGAGCAGACCGAGACCTGGCACGAGTATTACTCGAGATTCCGAGACGACAACATCTCAGAGCAAGAAGACAGCGAGGACCTCTAGAACAACCACGGCATCCAACCAGTTTCTGCAGACTTTGGTGGAACAATTCAACGCCCACTCCAAGTCTACAATTTTGCCGGTAAAAAAATGTTCAGAGCTGAAGGACGAAAAACATTATATTATACATACCATGAAGAAGATGGAAACTACAGTCGGCGAGGCAATCTGCTGCAGCTTGAGCGAAGCCCCATACCCTCCGGGAGATGAGCCGAAATTCCAAATTTACCTGCCCAAAAGATTTGTACACCTACTCCAAAACGAAGATCTCCGCTCCATACAACCAGGATGTCTCTACTTGGTGTCCCACGGATGCAGCGGCAGCAACTCCACCGAGCTTACCATCCACATCGCAGACAAGCAGCAGTGTTAAAAAAAAATAATTTTTTTCTTTATTGTATCTGTTTGTATTTTTTTAACTATATATATTTTTGTCATGTAATCTTGTTTGTACTGTTTTAAATAAAGATAAAAAACAAAAAAAAACAAAAAAAAACACAAAAAAGGCAACATATCAATATGTGAAACAAAAAAAATTTTCACATATTGATATGTTGCCTTTTTTTTAAAGCTCTGGGGTGACCTTGACCTTTGACCTTTGCACAAATTAAACATAAATTTTTTTTTCAAACAGCAATATGTGTGTGTGTGTGTGTGTGTGTGTGTGTGTGTGTGTGTTTTCCCCCACCATTTCAGGTTACCAGCATACAGACTGTAAAGAAGTTCAGTTTGATTGCAACTGTCAAACGATGAGCAACCTATTTGAGCTTTGTGTAAGAAAAATTATTGAAGATCAACAGCTATTTAGCCATACTTTACGATCCAACGCTCCTCAACAAATTAAAATTTTTATCAAACAGTACAAGCTACACAACAGAGGTTACAACACTTTTGGTTGGTACAAGTTTGGTGATGGTACAAAATTTTGTCGAAGTTGTGGAAGGGCCGCTGTATCCAACCCGGCACAATTCCTACAAGATGATGGATGTTTACAATATGGTCATGTGGCTCCAGTTTTAAGTTACCATACGCCTAAAGAACTTTGCATCATTTGTTCAATCAATATGTTTAGTTGGCAAAAATTTAACCACCTCTCATCAGACAGCGTGTAAACAACTTCCCCCCACCACTATTTCATACCACCTTCAAACGACCATGCTAGTATTCATTCCGCTTTTGGACATCATACGGAAAACATCAAGATGGCTCTGACTGTAAAATGTGCAAATTATGAAGAAGTATTTGTAAGAAATATGGAAGAATTAAACAATATTGTTCAAGAATTTAAATCACTAATCGAACAGGGATACCGATTGAACATGCAAATTTTTGCTTGCAACACAAAATGCCCTCATGTCCCCAGGGATGACGAGCCGCCTAGTTCACCATCATCAACTTCTTCAGCCTACTCCTCCAGATCATCCATGAAGACTCAAGCCAGTCCAAACTTGGAATATTTCTCCTGACTAATATTTATATTTTGTATCCTCATTGTACTTCAATATGCATATTTTTGTATTGTAATAAAAGAATGATAAAATAAAAACAAAATAAAAAAATCTATCTTGCTACAGTATTGTAGCAAGATAGGATTTTTTTAAAACACAAATTGGATGACCTTGAACATGTTCTAACATGTTCACGTGTAAACTTAAATAAAAATATTCAAATAATATTTTTTTTTCAAATTCAAAATTCCCCCACCATTCTACCTCATCTCCCACCACTTTTCCTCTGGGAAACCTGAGATGTAGCACCAATGTGTTTCATTACATCTTCATCTTTCGAGCTGCAAACATGGATGTTCCACCACCAATATATGAGGCCGATGAAGCGGAAAGCCTGGGGAGGAGGAGATGCCAGCATGTGGATCTAGTGGAGATGATGGAAAGAAGGATGGAAGAAAGACGGATCAGGAAGGATCATATGCTACTTCAGAAAATTTTAAAATTAGATCTCTTCATGATCTTGGCCTTATTGATTGCAATCTTCTTCTACTTGGTATACGCAGTTGTATACTGCCTAAGATGCATTGAGTGTTCAGATAAAGCAGCCAAATTGCCAGTTTTCAACACTACTCTGTAAATAAAATTTTCTTTTTTAAAACTCCAAATGGTTGACCTTGAACATGTCTCAACCTGTCTGGTTGTATCAATTACCCCCACCACCACAATTCCAAAATACCAATCCTGCAAGCAAGACTTGCTTCATTTCCAACTCAGCTACGCTAGAGGTTACACGATACAATGAAGTGGGAATTACTTGTTGACAACCTTCAATACCTAAAAGAAATTTATGAAAAATTGCACATGCGGCTACTTCAAAATCCAGGGATGGTAATTAAAATGGAATTGGAATACGACTGTCCAACCATCGACGACAGTATGGATGAAGCAGAAGGGGTAGTCCAAAATACACAAGGAACATGTTGCTGTGAAGAAAATTCTTCAACAACATCAAGCACAAGTCCGGACAGCACATATGGGGATGAAGGAGGATTTTTGTAAATAAAATAAAAATTTTTTTTTTTAAAACTTCAAATGGTTGACCTTGAACACGTTGAGCAATGTGGATAAAATTTTTTTTTTTCTTTCTTATGCCAATTGCCGAATAACAAACTCAGTTGTATAGTTTGCAAAAAAAAAAAAAAATTTTTTTTCATATCATCTAACCACTTTACCCCCACCATCTCCTTATCCCCACCACCCTGCCGAGTACCTCGGATACACGGAGAGACTTGCTCAGTTGCTGTTCAACTCTTGTGGTGTGCACATCTCACTTTTCTTTACTCAATTTACTTATATTGAGTTCAAATTTAACTATTTAACCAAATATCTAACAATTCTTAAATTTTAGGCAAAGTTTCAAATAAGAAAAAAAATTTTTTTTTTCCATTTAGTTTGATTGAAATTTCACAAGTTCCAAGATCACCTGAGAAAGAATAAAAATAAATATTTCTCAGGAAATATTTCCAATCCGAGTTACGGAGGTCCGGTAAAGGACCGGCTGGGACGAGTTGTTTGTAAAAAATAAATTTTTCTTCCTTCTGACCACTTTACCCCCACCACCTCCTTATCCCCACCACTGGGCCGGGTACCTGGGGAACCGCCTGCGCCCAAGTCAGTATGCCTTCAGACGCGGTGCTGTTCGGATCGCGTGTCGTTTGTCGCACTGTCGGGTGTTTGAAGAAATTATTCTTCGGCTTTCAGTCTCTCGGTAGGTAAGTAAAATAAAAAAAATATTTTTTTTTCAAGTGGGGCTGCTGGGACGGGTCAATGACCCCTGACGGATATATTAGGTCGAGA
Source organism: Neoaliturus tenellus (assembly GCA_030545055.2). Classification (NCBI taxonomy): domain Eukaryota; kingdom Metazoa; phylum Arthropoda; class Insecta; order Hemiptera; family Cicadellidae; genus Neoaliturus; species Neoaliturus tenellus. The sequence goes on from JAQYXR010000566.1 coordinate 39,158, forward strand.
GTCTGATCGCTAGGGAATAAAAAAAATATTTTTTTTGCACTTTTGTGGTTCCTTGAGAACTTTCAATTTCTCACCAAAATTTGAGGAATCGCAAAAGTGCAAAAAAAATTTTTTTTTGTATTCTTGCGTGACCTTGACTTAATTCAGCGGTAGTGACGTCACCATGACGTCATTTATGTGACGTCATGTGACGTCATATGACGTCATTAGTGACGTCATTCGTGACGTCATTGATGACGTCATCACTGCTGACGTCATCGTGATGACGTCATGAGCCAGCAGCCCTACTTTGCCACTACTTTTTAAAACTTATCGTTTTTAATAATGATATAAAAAACCTTAAAGTATTCCAATTTTAATGACAGTAGTTGACGTGGAAAATGCTTCAAACAGAAAACAGGGTTTGGCGGCAAACATTCGACGATGTTTACTTTACTTTCTTGTTTGCTTCAAGTCCTGTTTGCTTCTGTTTTCACCAAGGATGTTTCGCTAACAGATTTATTACAATCTTAAACCACTGAAACGATTTTCTATTTTAGTTTTATGACATTGAAATAATTATCCTTTCATAAGTGTAAAACTGTTTCATGTATATAATTGAAATTACAGCAATACTAAGTACATTTAGTGAGATGGTTTTATTTATCAATAGACATAATCAGATAACAGTGTCACCAATAGTAAACGATTTGAATTAAATAATAAAAACCATAATGATACATTCCATATAAACTAGTTACAACGTAAAGATACATAATAGTATAATAGAACTTAATTCTGAATTAAATTTTTAAAATTCTGCATTTAATACGATAAGAATGAATTATATTAATAGTATATGTATTTGCAGGTATGTCTTTCGAAGCAGGTCAATTTGCACGCCAACACTTGCGCTTCAGCGTGTTTTTACTGTTCTTAATCGATGATTATTCATTAACATTATTACATGATTAAGAGTATTCATCTCACAAATGTGTTTTTGCTTAGAAGATTGTTATTTCAACAGATATTTTAAATTTTAATAAAAATATGCTTTTCTATGTTGTTTTTTTACATCAAATTTACAATTTTCAACAAATCGATGAATAAAGGAAAAAGACGCTGTATTAACTACTTTTACATTACGAAAAAATGGTAAGACATACGCAAGACACCGACGTAACCCAAATCTCACCAACTCTTGCAATAACCATACAATTGTTTCAAATTCTTCTGGTTCCCGCTAGTATATTGCTGTAGCGCTATAATAAATTTCTGCAATCAGAGTAGGATATTGATTATTCAGGGTAGGGTTAAATTATTTATATTAGTTCCCATGTAAATTTGTTATGTCTTGGTGTTTTATATAAGCCACAATTGATGACCAACCAAACCATGTCTTCTAATAGAACATATGCTAGAAAAATAACAATTTAAAAAAACGAAAACTAAAAATTCATTTGGCAAAGCAAATTAGGAAAATGCATTAACAATATACTAAAAATTTTATTTAAATTACACTATTAGTGAATAAATGGTGGGGTAAGAAAAGTTCCCACAATACAACGACCATGAACTGCTTAACGACTGTAACTAAAGAAGCCAGAGAGTTAAAGTTTTAGAGTTTTTTTTTTAAGCTTAGTTACCAGTAGTGGGGAATGGGGGCTTTTGGCTCAGTTCAAGGTCACCTGAGGGATGACGTCATCGATGACGTCATCGAGGTCAATGACCTCATCGATGACGTCATCGATTGCATCATCGATGACGTCATCACCAATGACGTCACTTCCTTGACATCACACCCATGACGTCACAGAAATGACGTGCTGATGACGTCATCACCCCTTACGTCACCAAGATGACGTCATCGATGTCACAAAGGTCAAGGTCACGCTGAAACCTAAAATTTTTTGGCACTTTTGCTGTTTCTCGCACTACGCTCCGAGTTTCAGTCACAGTTACCATGACCTTGACGACTTGGAGCGAATTTGCGATGAGAAACAGCAGAAGTGCTGAGGAAACTTGAAGTTTGCAACGTGACTCTGCCTAAACCGTCATGTGACACCGCTCGGGTGACCTTGAACTGGCCCAGAAGCCCCCATTCGACCATTACTACAACCGCGATGTGCACCCTACGACAGACACCGAGCGACTGACTGTCCGGCTCCGCGCACTCTAGGTATATGGGAAGTGGTGGGGGAATTGTGATGACCTTGGGAAACTTGAAAATGTCGACCCGGGTAGCACCGTTTTGGTACTACCTTAAAGTACATGTTAAAGTGCGATGACCTTGAGGTTGACTGTAAACTTGGGACTTAGGATTGTCTTTAAAGATGTATCCAAAGAATCTTCAAATTTGAGTCAACACTTAGAAAAATTTACTCTTAGTAACAACTGTTTAATGTGTATTTGCCAGAGTTTAAGTGTAGTGATCTTGAACTACCCCAAATTGTCAGGAATTGGAGTAGCAACCGCGATGTGCACCCTACGACAGACACCGAGCGACTGACTGTCCGGCCCCGCGCACTCTAGGTATATGGGAAGTGGTGGGGGGAACTGCGATGACCTTGGGAAACTTTTAAATCTCAAGCAAGGGAGCACCGTTTTGGTGCTACCTTAATTGTACATGTTTATTAGTTGGAGTTAAAGTGTGATGACCTTGAGGCTGTTTCAAAGATTTATCCAAAGTACCTCCAGCTTTGAGCCAACACTTAGAAAAAATAACTCTTTGTACAACAATTTGATGTTTTTTCCATAGTTTAAGTGTGTTGACCTTGAACTGGTTAAAATGAAAACTTTAATTCAAAACCCCACAGCAGAGTGCATGATACAGATGCGCACCCCACGACTGTCGGCGAGCGACTGACTCTCAGACCTTGCGTACTCTAGGCATATGGGAAGTGGTGGGGGAAATTGTGACGATCTTGTGAAAGTTAAAAACGACAAGTCAGGTAGCACTGTTTTGGTGCTACCTTAAATGTACATGTTAAAGTGTGATGACCTTGAGTCAAAACACAGAAATACTACAAGTCGATGCCGTCCCAGAGTCAAAGTGTGGTGACCTCGAGCATAAGAGTTAAAGTTTTCTTGGTATGATAATATTATGTTGTCCCAGAGTTAGTGTGGCGACCTTCAGCATAAGAATTAAAGTTTTCTTAGTAAGACAATTCAATATCGTCCCAGAGTTAAAGTGTGGTGACCTTGCGGTTGACTGTAAACTTGGGGATTGTTTTTAAAGATGTATCTAAAGAATCTTCATATTTGAGTCAACACTTAGAAAAATTTACTCTTAGTACAACTGTTTAATATGTATTTGCCAGAGTTTAAGTGTGGTGACCTTGAGTGAAAACATAAAAATATTACAATTTAATGTCATCCCAGAGTTAAAGTGTGATGACCTTGAGTCAAAACACAGAAATACTACAAGTCGATATCGTCCCAGAGTTAAAGTGTAGTAACCTTGAGTAAAAACACAGAAATATCCAAGCCATGTTTATCCAAAGTTAAAGTGTAATGACCTTGAGTGAAAAACTTGTAAAACACTTACATGTACAGAGTTGGAGAACAGCGATGCTTACGGCATGCAAGCCTGAGACACACTGGCTGAGCACCGTCGCGTAGCATAGGGACTCGACTATGGTGGGGGTACTGCCAATACTTAGAGTAGAAGTGTAGTGGGTGACCTTGAACCAGACTTAGAGTAGAAGTGTAGTCGGTGACCTTGAACCACCCCTGAGGGGTGGACCCCCCCCCCGTCTCCATTTTTTGGGGGGCGGAACCTCCCCCCACCGCCCCCCCCCCCCCCGTCGCCATTTTTTTGGGGGGCGGAACCCCCCCCTGCCCCCCCGCCCCCCCCCGCCCCCCCGCCACCGCCCCATGCCGGCCTCCTCCGCCCCATGACGTGGTGACGTGGGCAACCGGTGGGGATATTAGGCGGCCCGGCCACAGCCGGCTCGCAGTCCGCTCCCGAACGTTGAACGTGAACGATCGGGACGGACCGTCATGGGCATCACTAAACACTGAAAGGCGCCTTCACTGTTTAGCGAAGTCTAATGTAATTTTAAGATTTATATTAGTTTTAAGACTTGTATTAGTTTTAAGATATTGCGCTTGCGTTTTGGTGTAAGGAATTGTTTTATATTTGAGTGTTTTAATTGTACCCTATGTGTTTAATGTGTATGTTTCAGCATTTACCATGTGTTTTATTTACTTAATGTGTATAACGCTTGTTTTAGCACTCCCCATTGAGCTTTTTTCACAGCTCAAAGTAAATTGTAATGATAGGGACGGGATTAGGCCCCCGTGTAAAATTATTTTATACCAACGTTAGCATGGGTCCTCTCAGGCATGCACTATTGCGGCTGGGTTTGGGACTCGGTCCGTTTGTACGCTGGCAGGCAGACCACAGCTGTGGCCAATTTGCGGCGGCCTCTGCACTCGGACCGAGGACGTTAAGCCACTAGGGCTGTCCTCAACCTCTGTTTCCCTTCTGGAAACCAAAATTGTGTAAATGAATCTTTGTTAGCTATTTGTGTTTTTGTCCCCAAGGCCCCCGAACATTCATGGTTCGCCATGGATGTACGGGGGCCGAAATTTTTTAATGTTCGTGTGTCCTTGACCCACAAAGGACTTATAAGAATTTACTGCATTGGTAAAGTTAAATATTAAAGATAGGGTACGGGAGTAGGCCCCCGTGTAAAGCTACTTTTAATTAACGATAGTATGGATCCTCTCAGGCATGCAATATTGCGGCTGGGTTGGGAACCGGTCCGTTTGTACGCTGGCAGGCAGACCACAGCTGTGGCCAATTTGCGGCGGCCTCTGCACTCGGACCGAGGACGTTAAGTCACTAGGGCTGTCCTCAACCTCTCTAAAAATTGTGTAAATGAATCTTTGTTAGCTATTTTAAAAGTTATTTGTTACCAATGCACTAAATGCTGAAGTCTAGCGTGGTAAAGGTCAGACAACATTGGAATGTATGGAGTTGTCCATAGTTGGGTCTCTTCGGAGGCTTCAGCGATGGCGACATAAATGCCCCAGGTGGGGCTTAATTATTTTTAAAAGTTTTTTCGTGACCTTGACCTAAATACAGTAGTTTTCTAAATTTTTAACGGTTAGGTATTACTAACATACAAGTCTGCTGTTGTCCATAGTTGGGTCTCTTCGGAGGCTATAGCGATGGCAACCTAAATGCCCCAGGTGGGGTTTTATTTTTAAAGTTTTTCCGTGACCTTGACCTAAATATAGTAAAGACTGCCCCTGCATCCCCCCGCCCCTGCGCACCCCACCCCGTCCCAACCCCTCTGGACTTAGAATATTTTCGTAGATGTAAATGAAGTACCTCCAGGTTTGAGCCAACACTTAGAAAACTTTACTGTTGGTATATTGGTATAGCAGTTCGATGGTTCGCTAGAGTTAAAGTCCGCTGACCTAGAAGTTGAAGTAGAGGGTGACCTTGGACTGAGACAAGAAGTGATCGTGTGGGTACCAATAAAACCCGCAATGGTTGCAGTACAGATTGCATTTCTTATTAAAACCATCACAGGTTGTAAAAAAACATGATTATTTCGTGACACTATTCATAATACTACATGTTTTATGAATATTACAGTGCAGTCAGTATTCCAGAAACCATTTATGAAATAAATGTGTTTAAAACCTGATTTTTATACAATTTATTGAATATAAACCGTATTTATTTAACTTAACGCTTGTTGATATATTTATTTAAAGTGTTTGTTTAAGTCGATCTTAATCCAATGTTTTCCAACGGTGACCTTGACCTATAGTCCACTTTTCCCCACTCCTCCATCGCCGTTATAAAAGGGCGCGCCCAAGTGTGCTGCTCATTATTGCGTGGACATTCACCGAGTGCACACTCAAAGCCAAACTGTAAAAAATGGCCCTTTGCGATATTTGTGGTGAGTTTTTCCAAGACGAAGATATCTTTGTTTTACACCGAGAATTGCATCATGAAGAGGACAGAAAAGAAGAGATTGTAGTAAGTGAAGAAGACTTAGATGCGATTGATCGGTTATTGGAAAACTACCAGAAGCAGATGGACGACTGGGATAGCTATCTACAGTTACACCGAGAATTGCATCATGAAGAGGACAGAAAAGAAGAGATTGTAGTAAGTGAAGAAGACTTGGATGCGATTGATCGGTTTTTGGAAAACCCCCGGAAGCAGATGGACGACTGGGCTAGCTATCTACAGTTAATGCAGAGAAGAAGACCAAGTGTTATTCAATTTGCCGGAGCTGGACCATCTACAGCTGGAGGATTTATTCAAGAAGAGGAAATGGAAGAAGAAGATACGGAAGAAGAAGTGGAAGATGTAAGACATTTGCGTACCCAAGAAGAGGATATGGAAGAAGAGGATACAGAAGAAGTGGAAGATATAAGACAACTGCGCACCACAGCCTTGCCAGGACCAGTTGTAACTCATTTCAAAATTAATAACGTGCAATTAGAATTGGAAAATTTTATAACTCAAGCTAAAAAACTAGTTGTAAAAACATTGATGGAAGAATTGGCAAGATTGAACTTTATTAAATTTGGATTAGTGTTGGAGGCTATGTTTACTAATACCGATGGTGAAAACTCACCAAGAGCATTCATTGCTAAAAACCGAACCCTTACAACCACATCTGATATCAACGAAATTTTAGAAGAATGTTTGGTTGAACTGCTAGTGAAACTTCAAGAACATGAAGGAAGAGGATCCGGCTGGACGCTATCATCAATTGAAGGTATGGATGTGAGGGTTCACAAGCATGGATATGGTATGAGGGGTAGCAGCTTTATCCCTCTACCAAAGGTGATCCGAGATACAAGATCATGTATCAATGTGAAAAATGAGGATAATGAATGTTTCCGGTATGCAATGTTAGCAAAATATGTGGGACATAATGCCATTAGACCTAGCATAGCATACGAAGCTGTTCAACATCGCTATAACTTCCAAGGTATGTCGTATCCTGTTAGTCTTAATGATGTTGCTAAATTTGAAAGAAAAAACCCAGGAGTTTCAGTTAATGTGTTTGGTTTAGACGAATCAAATAACGTATACCCGTTACGAGTTACAAAGACTGAACGTCAAAATCATACAGATTTGCTGCTATTGACCAAAGGTGAAATATCACATTATGTTTACATTAAGAACTTTGAAACTTTGGTTGGACGATAAGTGACTAAAAAGAAAATTAGAGTAACAGTGTGTAAGAGATGCTTTTGTTTTACAAATAAAGACTTGAGACGTGGAGGATCGGAGTGGTTGTCGGAACACCAGCGGCTTTGTAATGACAACTATGAAGTGAAGATTAGTCTGCCACCACCATCTAAAGCATTTGGCCTGTTCAATAAAACAGTTCACCAATACCGGATTCCACTAGTTATCTACGCTGACTTTGAATCCACGTTAGTGCCGCAGGAACTTCCGGATGGTGAAGTAACTAGAAGAACCAAATATCAATTGCATCAACCTAACAGTTTTTGCTTATTGGTGAAATCTACTTTGCCTGAAGAACAATTGCAAGACTATGGCTTAACATCCACTCCGATACTCTACCGTGGGGAAGAAGCTGCTAAGTATTTTGTAGACCAGTTGTATGACATTGCTGAAAAGGCGGAACGCTTATACGGTAATGTTTTACCCATGGAACCTTTGAACGAAAATCAACAAGAAGAATACATTTCAGCAACAAGATGTTATCTATGCAAGAAGAGCTTCAGTGAAGAAAATCAAAAAGTAAGAGATCATGATCACCTCACAGGGTTATACAGAGACCTGCTTGTAATTCATGCTATATAAATTACAAACTGCCAAACTTTATCCCTGTTGTGTTACACAATCTTAGCGGCTATGACTCCCACTTCATTATCCCAGAGTTAGGACGAGATGATGGAAAAATCGAAGTATTAGCTGAAACATTGGAGAAGGACATTAGTTTCTCAAAAACAGTAGGTAAAATTAAACTTCGCTTCGTAGACTCTTATAGATTTATGTCATCTAGTTTGAGCTAATTGTCTGATAACCTAAGAAGAGAAGATCTAAAAGAAACCAGCAAAATTGTACCTGAAGATAAATTGGACTTAGTAATGCGTAAAGGAGTGTTCCCCTATGATTACATAACTTCTGCAGAAAAATTTGAAGAAACCAGTCTGCCACCGATTGAAGCCTTCAATAGCAAGTTAAATGAAAGTGCAATCACCGTTGAAGACTACGATCATGCTTGTAATGTTTGGAACCAACTAAACATTCAAACCTTAGGGGAATATTCCGACTTTTACATAAAATTGGACGTAACTCTGCTGTGCGATGTGATGGAAGAATTTCGAAACACCTGCTTCTCCGCCTATGGACTGGACCCTATACACTCGTACACATCTCCAGGATCAGCATGGCAAGCTATGCTTAAGTCAACTAACTGTCGATTGGAGCTTCTAACGGACATCGACATGGTCCTCATGATCGAATCAGGTGTACGAGGTTGTTTGACTCAAGCTGTGACCAGACATGTTAAGGCCAACAACAAGTATATCCCCAACTTCGACGAGCAACAACCATCACTCTACCTTGGATATTTTGATGCGAACAACCTCTATGGTTGGGCGATGTCAAATCCACTTCTCTACGCAGACTTCAAGTGGATTGACCCGGCCACCATTGGTGACATATCACGGATTCCAAAAGATGGTCAAACAGGCTATATTTTGGACTGTGATTTTGAATATCCGGAACACCTTCACGACCATCATTACGACCTGCCTCTCCTAGCCAAGACTGAAGTTTCACCGACAGGAAGATGGCCCAAGCTGATGATGACCTTGGAGAATAAGAGTCGATATGTGGCACACTACTGGGTAGTTCAACAAGCACTTGAATTGGGCCTACGTATAGTGAAAATTCACAGAGCAATTGAATTCACCCAGTCTTGTTGGTTGAAACCATATATCGATTCCAACACTACAAGAAGAGCTGCAGCGACAACAGCATTTGAAAAGGACTTCTACAAATTAATGAACAACGCCATCTTTGGGAAGACCTTGGAGAACAAGAGAAAACACAAAAATGTAAAATTAGTGAGTGATCCTAGGAAATTGGAAAAATTAGTGCAAAAACCAAATTTCGGAACATCCATGATTATAAACGAAAATCTAGTTGCTGTCAGTATGAATAAAACAACAATAGTCATGGATCGTCCGTTATACATCGGTATGTCGATTTTGGATATAAGTAAAACCCTGATGTATGATTTCCATTATAACAAAATGGTTAAACACTACGGAAGGGACAACATTGGAGTCGCATACATGGATACTGACGCATTTATCTACTGGATAAAGACTTTGGACATGTATGAAGACCTAAGGACTTTTCCATACAAAGAAGATTTCGACTTTTCTGACTATCCGAAGAACCATCCGAATTACAATGAAAAGAATAAAAAAGTAATTGGAAAATTTAAAGATGAAGCAAATGGAATGCCTTTGGAGGAAATAGTTGCGCTGATGTCCAAATTATATTCCTTAAAGATGTATAAGGAAAATGACATACCGACAGTGAAGAAAGCTAAAGGAGTCAAAACATCGTACTTGAAGAAACATGTGACATTTGACCATTACAAGACCTGCTTGTTTGAAGATTCTACGATGTCTGCAACGTTCAACACTATCAGGAGCTTTAAACATCAGGTCTACAGTGTCACTGAAGTTAAAAGAGCACTATCAGCTCGAGATGATAAAAGGCATATTATGCCAGATAAAATTCACACTCTTCCTTTTGGCCACTACTCTCTAAACCCTATCGACTTGTAACCTATTCTTCGTCCTTCTACAACTTCGACCTTATTCCTTTCTCCTTCCGTAAAAAAATGGGGAACAAGGCAAGTCAAACGCCGTGTTCCCCATTTTTTTTTACACAAGTTTGAATGACCTTGACCTATATAAATGATGTGAATATTTAAGACAACATTCATTGTGATTATACATGTGATACATGAAACATTCAAAGCTGCAATATGAAGAACTTGAAGCAAGAAATTGTCAACGAGCTTCATAAACCTGCAAGAAGAAAGTTTCCGCGAAGAAATACAGTGATAAAAGGAATAAATGATTTATATCAAGCGGATTTAATCGTAATGATTCCTTATAGTAAACAAAATAGAGGATTTAAATACATATTGACTATTATTAATTGTTTCTCAAAAATGGCAGATGCTTTACCACTAAAAGATAAAAGTGGTAAAAGTGTTACAAAAGCAATGGAAACAGCTATACAAAGAGACAAACATACTATAAAACATTTACAAACTGATGATGGAAAAGAATATTTTAATAAGGAATTTGCAAATTTAATGAAAAAAACACAACATTAACCATTACTCAACCAATTCAGAGGTAAAAGCATCAATAATTGAAAGATTTAACAGAACTTTAAAAGGTGCGATGTAAAAGATGTTTTCCAACAGAGGATCTTACGTATGGATTGATATGTTACCAAAACTTATAAGCGATTACAATAACAAGTTTCATAGAACTATCGGTATGAAACCAAGCCAGGTGACTAATAAAAATGAAAAACTTGTATTAAAACGTATAAAATGAATACTAAACCAAAAGTTGAAAAAACTAAAGCCTAAAAGGTTTAATGTTGGTGATAAAGTGCGAATAAGCAAATACAAAGGTGTATTCAGTAAAAGATATCTTCCAAACTGGACAAATGAGGTATTTACTGTATTTAATGTGCAACCTACAGTACCGGAAACTTACATTTTAAAAGATAATAAAAAACAATTGCTTGAAGGAGGGTTTTATGGACATGAAATGTTAAAATCAACAATAGGTGATGTATATCTAGTTGAAAAGGTGTTGCAACGGAAAAATGATATGGTTAAAGTACGATGGTTAGGATTTAATAAGACGGAAGATTCTTGGATACCTAAAAAGGATCTAATATAACGATAGAGAATCATTTTGGGTTGAACCATTACAAAGGATGGAGATAATACCGAAAAAAGGCAATTTTACTATTAATAATATAGATGAACTCACAGCGGATGGTTCTCAATTCAATACCGGGAAACACGGTGTTTTGTTGCCAAACACGGTGCGTTGTCTGGTTACTGGTCCTTCCAATTGTGGAAAAACAAATGTAGTATTCAATTTGATTACAAACCCTAAAGGATTACGTTTTAATAATTTATATGTATTTTCAAAGTCACTACAACAACCAAAATATCAGTTATTGGAACAAATACTCAATAATGTGCCTGAAGTTAAATATTTTAAATTTAACGCAAGCGAGAGTGTCATGCAACCGCAAGAGGCTAAACCATTCTCAGTATTCATATTTGACGATGTATCTTGTGAAAATCAAAATACAATAAGGAATTACTTCGCCATGGGTCGACATAACAACATAGATAGCATTTATATTGGTCAAACTTACAGCAAAATACCAAAACAGCTCATTAGAGACAATGCAAACATGTTAATTGTATTTAAACAGGATGAAACCAGCCTAAAACACATATATTATGACCATGTAAGTGCGGATATGCCATTTGAACGATTTAAAGAGTTGTGTGGAAAGGCTTGGGCTGAAAAGTATGGGTTTTTAACAATTATAAAGGAACAACCGCTAACAATGGTCGATACAGGATAGGATTTGATAAATTTATACTAATACACTGATCATGATGTAAAACATTCATTCTTGTACAACACGTCTTGCTACAAACATGGTTAACCAAGAAAAGTTAATAAAGGAAATAAAATCACTTAGTGATTCTATTCGGGATAAAAACAGAGCATTAAAATTAGGTATTAGCGAAAGGGAGAAATTTCTTGAATCTACTTTTAAACCTATTACTGAACCCTTGAAACAATTAAACAAAAAATTTGCTAAACCCGTTTTGGAAGGAGATGCAATTGCACCTATTACAAAGTTTGAAAGAGAAAATGTAAAATCAGAAGATTTTAGTGATGAAGACCCGGAATCCTCTACATATAGTGGTTTTACTGGCGGAGAACCCGAAAGAGAGCTAGAATCACCAGACTATAGTGGTATAAGAGAATTATATGAAGTAAAAGCTAAAAGAGGACATGAAGATGTATCAACTGCTAGTGAAGAGGAAAAAGAAGAAGAAGCAAGGGAAGGTCCGTCAAACATAAGCTTGTTGGGTGAAAACATTCATAACAAAGGACCTTTAGGAAGGAAATACATGATAAAAATGTTAGCTGGAATAAATCCTGATAAAAAACTACCATAGTTATGGAGTAAGATTAACAGAAGAAGGTTTAATGGTTGGTAATAGCCCGGTAAACATTGATGAACATGATAATATTATTGTTGGTAATCAAAGATATAAGGGCACAAGAGGATTATTTGAATTATTATTGAAAAAAAGCCTTTACAATTGTTAGTTAAAGAAGAAGACATGGAAGCATATAAACAGATTTTGGAACACACCAATGCATACAGGAGAAAATATTTATTTGACCAACCAGTTTTTAGATATAGGTCATTAAAATATAGAGAATTTGTATCCAAGTTAATACCAACAACGAGAAGACAACCAATGCCGATAATGCCAAGAAAACCTGTAAAACGAAGGTTTGTGTCATCCACTTTGGATATAAGTGTTCCAGAACCAAGAAAAAGAAATAAATCTGTTACAGGTACAGGTTTAATGAAGAAACTATATAACACAAATGTGATTTATTACAATAATATCAATAAATTGGTGGATAGAATGAAACTAATACATGAAGCTAAAGAAGCGGGTCATACTGGATTGGAAAACGAATGGGTGGCTTTAGTGGATGAACTCCGAAACCGTGGGGTAATCTCATAAAAATGCGGTACTCCCTAGAATACTATTCAGTTGCACCATGAGTGTCGACAAGTTTGGACGTTATTCCTCGGATGGATTATATTATGAGAATAGTTTAAAAAGAAGTGCTGGTTTACCACAAACACCTGATGGAGATTATGATATTACTAATAAAAGGTTAAAAAACATAAAAGATCCTACGGATGAAAATGATGCAATAAATTTAAAAATATTAAAGGAAAAGATATCACCAACATTAAGACTACAAAATAACACGTATGATGCAGAAAATCATAGAATTATCAACGTTGGTAAACCAAATCAAAACGGTGATGCAATAAACAGAGGTTATTTGTCATCTGAATTAAAAAATACATTAAAATTCAATGGAAAAACGTATAGTGCCAACAATAAACGTATATCCAATGTAGATGACCCTAAAGATGAAAAAGACAGCGTAAATAGACGCTATTTACATTCTATAATACCTGAAAAGACAAAAGATGGATTTTCTTTTTATAAATTTGTTATTTACGATATAGGTTATCCAAAAAATGAAAATGATGCTGTAAATCTCAAATATATAAAAGATAATTGTGTGACACGTGATGTGGGGGTTATCGATTGTCTTGGTAATTGTTTGACGAATGTAAAAGATGGTTCAGCACCATCAGATGTTGCAACAGTTGGTCAAATGAAAGAGACTTTAAAACAAGAAACAACTGGATTTGTAAAACAAGACCAAGTGGTATTCGGCAGGGGGATGTGTTTGTACAAGGAAATGAAAAGTTTACATTACTTGAAGAAAAGAATAATGTTATTGATGGACTTATGATGAAGAATAATGTTTGGGATGGTAAAGGAAAACAATTGATACATGTGGCTCCCGCTACAATAAATGGTAATGTTGTCACTTTTGAACAGATAATACAATTAGAGCCAAGTAGTCAACGATGGTGGAATTGTGATAACAAACGATTAACAAATGTTGCAGACCCTGATTATGTAGATAACGCTGTAAATGTTAACTTCCTTGTTAAAGTGATAGGTAATATATTAATTGATATGCATAATTATATTGCAGCCGGACAATGTAAACCTGTTGATGAAAAAATGAGAAATACATGGATAAAACAAGAAATCCCTGTTAAATATTTTTTTAATAAAACAACACAAATATTAGGATCCACACGTTGGGGTCCTTTTACTATTTAATTGATCAAAAATCATAAATAACTTCATTTATGTTCAACTCGTCGTAGAGGTAACACATAAGTTGTGAATTTCAATTATAAAAGTGCATTATGACATTTCAATATCAGTCCATATCGAGACACTGTAAGGAGAGGAGGTGGGATTACGTCCACAGTGGTTTCTCTGTTAAGTAAAGCTTTAAAACGAATTCCAGTAGGATCCATCGTAAATAGAGCAATAGACGCATTGCCATACGAATTTCATATACCGGGAGGTTATCAGTATTGCGGACCGGGAACTAAATTGAAAAAACGACTGGAAAGAGGTGATCCAGGCATAAATAAGTTAGATCAGGCTTGTGAAGAACACGATATCGCATATTCCACGTTTACCGATTCAAAAAATAGGTCAATAGCAGATAAAAAGCTAGCGAATATAGCTTGGCAACGAGTAAAGTCTAGTGACGCTAGTATTGCGGAAAAAGCAGCAGCTTTAGCGGTAACAGCAGGTATGAAGGCTAAAACAGCGGTAGGAGGTGGAAAAAGGAGGGGTAGGAATAAAAAAGGATCAACCATGAAGAAACACGGTGGTAATATTAGACTAAAAAGACGTTCTACGAAGAAAAATAATAAAAAACCGACAATATGGTCAATGGTAAAAAACGGGGCAGGTCTATACCTAAGACCGTATTGTGCATATTAAATAAAACAAATCAATTAGTTATACCACATAAAGCGTTGACTAATGTTGAATTATTCAAATATATTTCCTGTTTAAAAATACCATTTTTTCGCGGAGTATTCATGAAAGACAGTTTACCAAAGAAAATATGGAAAAATGAGACTTGAATCGTAAATTTGGATAATACTGAAGGACCCGGCACCCATTGGGTGTGTTATAAGAAACTGAATAGCAATGTATATTATTTTGATAGTTTTGGAAATTTGCCACCACCGAAAGAACTTGAACATTACTTTAAATCTGCTAAAACATATATTACAACTATAAAAGAGAACAACCTGATAATACTTCAATATGCGGTCATTTATGTTTGGAATTCCTAGCTAAAAGTATCAGTCACTATTGAGATGTCTTCCTAAACGGTATCATTAACAGGAAAATCGTCCACTTTACGAAGTATCCTTTTTCCAGCGTTACGCTTGCAAAAAGGAAGATTTTGGGAGGCAGCACTGCTGGATTTTACAACTTACAACTCTATTCCCAATGTTACAGAAGGTAAAAATAACTTATTGCATTATTATAAAGGAAAAGATGCTAGTGGGAAGTTCACAGACTTAGAAGAGTGCAGTTTACCCACAGGTTCTTATGAAATTGATCATATTAATGAATTTTTGCAAAATAAAATGGGAAAAGACAATATATCGCTAAAAGGTAATAACAATACAATGAAAGCTGAGCTTACTTCAAAATATTATATCGATTTCACTAAGCCAAACTCAATTGGTGATTTATTAGGATTTCCCAAAGATGGAGCAATTTTAGAACCAAATAAAACACATTCCGGTAAACAAACTGTAACAATATTAAAAGTCAATAGTATGGACATAACTTGTAACATTATACAAGGAGCTTACAGAGATGGGGCTAATACTCATATAATACATACTTTTTACCCAAGTGTACCACCTGGATTTAAAATTGTTGAAAAGCCACAAAACCTGGTATATCTACCGTTGAACACCACTTTCATTTCAGACATCGTGTTGAACGTATTGGATCAAGACGGTAACTTGGTAGACTTCAGAGAAGAGCCTATTACGGTTAGACTACATTTAAAATCGACACTTTAATACAATATCATGGGTTTAACATTTAAAAGCGAACAACCTACGGGGACCCGCATTAGTAGCTCTTCAGCTGTGGAGGAGTTAACACGCGAGAACATTCGTTTCTTAGAGAGAATTGGATTAAAATTAACCGATTATGGATATACTGGATATAGCGCAGGGTCCAACATTCGACGAAACCCTATGGGAAAAAGAATATCACACCCACAACCCTTACACTTCATCGAAATTAAACAATAACGATGAAATTCGTATTCCCATACAAAATCAAGACATTTACACACTACCATGTGAAAGTTACTTGTATATTGAAGGAAAAGTTACTAAAAAGGATGGTACTACTACTGGTACAAAAGTTCCATTTATAAATAATCCCATGGCTTTCCTGTTTGATGAAATAAGATATGAAATATCAGGTGTAACAGTTGATTCCACTAAAAAAGTAGGTATTGCAACAACTTTGAAGGGGTTAACATCTATATCACCTAATGAAACAAATTTACTACAACCTGCAGGATGGGTTTTACCTGAAAATGACACAATCAGTCCAGATACAAAGGGATATTTTGATTTTCATATTCCATTACGTTTGTTGCTTGGTTTTGCTGAAGATTATAGAAAAATAATATTAAATGTTAAACAAGAATTAGTTTTGTTGAGATCTTCAAACGATAAAGACATTATTAAAGCTGCAGACGGTACAACTGATGCAGACCTAGAATGGAAATTAACATTAGACAAAATTGTATGGAGAGTTCCACATGTTAAATTAGCTGACGAGCATAGAATGCTACTATTAAGAAAGTTAAAGGCCGATCGTGATATTGTAATTCCTTTTAGAAGTTGGGAATTTCATGAACATCCCAGCTTGCCAACTACGGATCGTCACACTTGGACTGTTAAAACATCTAATTATGTGGAACGAGCCAGGTATATTATATTTGGTTTACAAACAGGCAGAAGAGACACCATCACCAAACATGCAGGCCAATTTGATCATTGCAACTTGAAAAATATTAAAGTTTATTTAAATTCACAATTTTTTCCATACGATAATTTAAATGTGTCATTTGCTAATAAAAAGTACAGCATATTGTACGATATGTATGCAAGATTCCAAAGTTCATATTACGGTAAAACAAATGCACCTTTACTATCACCAGAGAAATACATAGATGGTTACCCTATAGTTGTAATCGATTGTTCTAAACAAAATGAATCGGTAAAATCATCAAGTGTGGATATAAAAATAGAAATGGAATTCAACGCGGCTATACCGGCTAATACAACTGCATACTGTTTAATTCTACATGATAAAATCGTAACATACACACCTTTAACTGGAATTGTTAAAAATGTACTGTAAAAAACCGGTTTTGTTACATTCCAATGCATTCCGCGAGTATAAAAGCAGAGCGTTCAGGCCGCTCCTCATCGGTTTGTTGCCTGTTGTTGTATGGGTAGCATCGTATTCAATATGGCTTCTCCAAGTGGTACACCAGAAAATGTAGTAGATATTGAGAAGGAGATATCCGACTTTTTAGATCTTCAATGTCAACCGGAAGGAGATGAACACAACGCTTGCGGACAACTCCACGCCAGTAATAATGTTGATGAAAAAGGCAAAAGAAGAAAGAATGCACAGAAGAGGAAAAGGGATATTGAAGATAATATTTCTAATAACATATTGAGTGAAATATTCTTACGAATATTTTATCCAATCTCATCCAGTTTGGACAAAAGTGTTTTAATCGGTGTTATGAAATCAACAGGTTATTCCCCTACTGTGATTTTAACTCATGGACCCAAAATGATTTTGTTTACGGACAGTGCTTGGGAATCGTTTATGAAACACTTGCATCTTCTAGAATGCTATTTAAGTAGTAACATGTTTGGAAGAAAGACAAGAGTAGGACTTTTGGATTCAAATGTGGAAATCGATATTGTTAAACATCGTGGTGATCATCAGTTGCGGTTTAGAGACACAACAAGACATGATAACAAGATTCAACTTAGTCGAGAGGAGTTTTTCATTTTAACTTGTGCAACCGAACCTATAACAAGATACTTGAGACAACTGGTATTTTCAAGTTCGATTATTAAAGATTATCTGGAAGACACTTTGGACAAACAACCAGACGCACCTATATTATACGGACCTGTGGATACTTCTATATTCAATAGGGTTCCTCATGAAGTACAAATGTGGAGACAATTGGAAAAATACGCTCAACTACATAAAACATCAGTAATACAAGAAGAAGAGGAAGAAGGAGGAGAAGAATCAAGTGTTAGTGATGAAATTGAAAACAAGGAAAATGTAAAGATGGAAACTTAAATTACAATCAACTACACAGCAATGGTTAATTTTTAAAACAATATCAAACACTTTGTGGGGTTAGGCCTACCGGGGACGGTGCCCACGTTAAATATACACCAACGCGCCAACAACTGTACGGCCTGGTATAAAAGTCGTACTTACCGTGGTGTGGAAATCAGTTGGCCTTTGGACTTCGTCATGAGCAGATGGGTGACCTTCACAATGGACAAGGAAGAAGAACAAGTAAAGTCCAAACCTGGTATAATTGAGTTCCAAGCGTTTCGAGGTAATGATGATAGATTTATCATAAAAGAACTTGTGTTTTTCGACATCAATACAAGTGTTCCATATACATTTTTGTTCAAACCACCATGTTCTTATTCATCTTTAACTAGCAAAGCCGCTACTACCAACAGGTGGATTTCAAAATATTTCCATCATATCGATTGGTATGATGGTTTTGCAAGTTACATGGACTTGTATCACATCATGCATCAGTTTTCAAACAGGTTTACCAATATTTACACAAAACCACTGGAAAAGAAGAGATGGATCGAAGAATTTAATCATGTTCCGGTTAATGATGTGGAATTGGATAAAAACTACAAGTATACAATGGAAAATGTTTGTATTTGTACTAAAAGTCCAGAACATGAAAAAGATAGACATTGCGCTTTAAAAAACGCCTATAAACTCGCATCTTACCTTCAAAGTGGGGAAGTGGGGAGTGGTGGGAGTAACGGGGGTTATATAAGTGAGGAGCAGACCGGGACCTGGCATGAGTATTACTCGAGATTCCGAGACGACAACATCTCCCAGCAAGAAGACGAAGAAGACGATCTATAACTCGACCATGGCATCTCACCAGTTCCTGCAAACTTTGGTTGAGCAGTTCAATGCTCACTCCAAGTCTACCATACTACCTGTCAAGAAGTGTTCCGAACTTAAAGACGAGAAGCACTACATTATCCATGCCATGAAGAAGATGGAGACTACAGTTGGAGAGGCTATCTGCTGCAGTCTTAGCGAGGCACCGTTCACTCCGGGGGATGAGTCCAAGTTCCAAGTCTACCTGCCGAAACGGTTCGTTCATCTCCTCCAGAACGAGGATCTGCGCTCCATCCAACCCGGCTGTCTCTATCTGGTTTCCCACGGTTGCACGGGTAGCAATTCCACCGAGTTGACCATCCACATCGCCGACAAGCAGCAGTAAGTTTTACTGTTGTACATATGTTATTGTAATGTTTTATAAATAAATAAACCATAAAAGACAAAAAAAAATACAAAAGACAAAAAAAAATACAAAAAACAAAAAAAATGCAACATATCAATATGTGAAGTTTGTCACATATTGATATGTTGCATTTTTTTTTTTAAATTCGCGGGTGACCTTGACCTTTGACCTTTGCATTTCACAGTTATCCCCACCACGGACTACTAGCCATCTTTTTTAAAACACGATTTGGATGACCTTAAGATTTCCCCCACTACTTTGCTATACCAGCATTGCCGTCTGCAACAGGTGTCATTCCTCCTCCAACAACCATGGCGGACACACTTGCTTGCGATGCCATGTCTTCCACAGAAGATGTACCTACTACAAGTTGGAAATTGACAATCGACAACGTGCATTATTTAGAAACCATCTGCGATTGGATGAAGTCTATTCTCCTTGACAACCCGGAAATAAAGCTCAAGGTCATTTTAGATTATGATTGGTCTGAATTTATAATGCAGCAAGACGATCAAGAATCAGATCACAGTGGAAAAAAACAAAAAAAAATGCAACATATCAATATATGAAGTTTGTCACATATTGATATGTTGCATTTTTTTTTTTAATTCGCGGGTGACCTTGACCTTTGACCTTTGCATTTCACAGTTATCCCCACCACGGACTACTAGTTATCTTTTTTAAAACACGATTTGGATGACCTTAAGATTTCCCCCACTACTTTGCTATACCAGCATTGCCGTCTGCAACAGGTGTCATTCCTCCTCCAACAACCATGGCGGACACACTTGCTTGCGATGCCATGTCTTCCACAGAAGATGTACCTACTACAAGTTGGAAATTGACAATCGACAACGTGCATTATTTAGAAACCATCTGCGATTGGATGAAGTCTATTCTCCTTGACAACCCGGAAATAAAGCTCAAGGTCATTTTAGATTATGATTGGTCTGAATTTATAATGCAGCAAGACGATCAAGAATCAGATCACAGTGGAAGTCAACAATCACCACAGTATTTGTCAAATTTACCATTGTCATCCATATATCCTACGGACGAGGTGGAAAGGGAAGAAAAGGACCATGGGATTTAGAGTTTCTTATTTTTTAAAACCCAATTTGGATGACCTTGAGATTTCCTCCACCACTAAAATCAAGTCCCAAGTTCACAGTCAACCTCAAGGTCATCACACTTTAACATGTACATTTCAGGTAGCACCAAAACTGTGTCACCTGGCTTGCCATTTTTTATGTTTCTCAGGGTCACACTTTAACTCTGGGACGATATCGACTTGTAGTATTTCTATGTTTTGACTCAAGGTCATCACACTTTAACTCTGGGATGACATTAAATTGTAATATTTTTATGTTTTCACTCAAGGTCACCACACTTTAACTCTGGGACAACATAATATTGTCATACCAAGAAAACTTTAACTCTTATGCTCGAGGTCACCACACTTTGACTCTGGGACGGCATCGACTTGTAGTATTTCTGTGTTTTGACTCAAGGTCATCACACTTTAACATGTACATTTAAGGTAGCACCAAAACAGTGCTACCTGACTTGTCGTTTTTAACTTTCACAAGATCGTCACAATTTCCCCCACCACTTCCCATATGCCTAGAGTACGCAAGGTCTGAGAGTCAGTCGCTCGCCGACAGTCGTGGGGTGCGCATCTGTATCATGCACTCTGCTGTGGGGTTTTGAATTAAAGTTTTCATTTTAACCAGTTCAAGGTCAACACACTTAAACTATGGAAAAAACATCAAATTGTTGTACAAAGAGTTATTTTTTCTAAGTGTTGGCTCAAAGCTGGAGGTACTTTGGATAAATCTTTGAAACAGCCTCAAGGTCATCACACTTTAACTCCAACTAATAAACATGTACAATTAAGGTAGCACCAAAACGGTGCTCCCTTGCTTGAGATTTAAAAGTTTCCCAAGGTCATCGCAGTTCCCCCCACCACTTCCCATATACCTAGAGTGCGCGGGGCCGGACAGTCAGTCGCTCGGTGTCTGTCGTAGGGTGCACATCGCGGTTGCTACTCCAATTCCTGACAATTTGGGGTAGTTCAAGATCACTACACTTAAACTCTGGCAAATACACATTAAACAGTTGTACTAAGAGTAAATTTTTCTAAGTGTTGACTCAAATTTGAAGATTCTTTGGATACATCTTTAAAGACAATCCTAAGTCCCAAGTTTACAGTCAACCTCAAGGTCATCGCACTTTAACATGTACTTTAAGGTAGTACCAAAACGGTGCTACCCGGGTCGACATTTTCAAGTTTCCCAAGGTCATCACAATTCCCCCACCGATTCCCATATACCTAGAGTGCGCGTAGCCGGACAGTCAGTCGCTCGGTGTCTGTCGTAGGGTGCACATCGCGGTTGTAGTAATGGTCGAATGGGGGCTTCTGGGCCAGTTCAAGGTCACCCGAGCGGTGTCACATGACGGTTTAGGCAGAGTCACGTTGCAAACTTCAAGTTTCCTCAGCACTTCTGCTGTTTCTCATCGCAAATTCGCTCCAAGTCGTCAAGGTCATGGTAACTGTGACTGAAACTCGGAGCGTAGTGCGAGAAACAGCAAAAGTGCCAAAAAATTTTAGGTTTCAGCGTGACCTTGACCTTTGTGACATCGATGACGTCATCTTGGTGACGTAAGGGGTGATGACGTCATCAGCACGTCATTTCTGTGACGTCATGGGTGTGATGTCAAGGAAGTGACGTCATTGGTGATGACGTCATCGATGATGCAATCGTTGACGTCATCGATGAGGTCATTGACCTTGATGACGTCATCGATGACGTCATCCCTCAGGTGACCTTGAACTGAGCCAAAAGCCCCCATTCCCCACTACTGTTACCATTTTAACTATAGACTATAATCTCTTCATGAAGTGTATTTTTACATAGTTTGTACAATAACTATGACACATTGTAATAAATTTGTCAAATAACTCGTCTCACTTGTTTGACAAGGAGATTTTATTGGTTGCCTCTCTGAAGTAATAGGAGAGATCTTTTTAATTTTTTTGTGAGAAGATTTAACAAGGAGGGGAGGTAGTTCGTTCAAAGTTCTGGAAGACTCAATTTTTTATTTTGTACTACACATTAGTCATACATAATCTATACAATCGATTTAGTTTAATTTAATAAGTATAAAACATAATGGTTAACTTATAAAAAAGGATCAATTCTGAGGAGTGAGGAGTATACCGATCAAGCCTTACCATGAATTAGCGAATTGAATGAGATTGACAAACCCAGCAAACGGATTCATCACTATATCGTTATTTTATATTTTATTACTTTCCTTGTATCTTTCCGCTGGTGTAAAATATAAAGTAAATGCGGACCGAGCATTCGCTCAGTAACCTTAAAAGATTTCGTTGTAATATAAGTAACAGTCATTGTGGTAAAATGCCGACTGTAAAAAATTTTTGGTTCTATTCAATACAGCTCGGTCACTCCACTCTTGTCTTCATGACAAGCTCGTTCGCTTCGCTCACTCCCCCCTCAGACTATTTTCATGTATGCCTAAGGCTGCTGCAATCTACAATATATTTGTTGAACCACATGTCCAATATTTACTAAAAAGTGGGTTCTACTTTTATAATTAACAGCTTATTTATCTTTTTCAATAATT
Source organism: Neoaliturus tenellus (assembly GCA_030545055.2). Classification (NCBI taxonomy): domain Eukaryota; kingdom Metazoa; phylum Arthropoda; class Insecta; order Hemiptera; family Cicadellidae; genus Neoaliturus; species Neoaliturus tenellus. The sequence goes on from JAQYXR010000566.1 coordinate 62,183, forward strand.
CTTTGGATTAAAATTCAATAGCAATAAAAAATTATTGGTTGTTTTATCCTTTTACTTAACAGTTCATGATCATGATTTAAAAATTATGAACTGTTTTATTATATCATCACTAAACAAGATTCATCAGTAACTGGCTACAGTTCGAAACCACTGGCTTACACGGGAACACGTGGTCTGTACTTAGACGGTTAGCTATTTTCATTATTTATTTGTTTTAATTTTTAACTTCATAAAACCGATGTGAAAATTTTTAAATTTCTATTACTTGCCCTGATAAAGAAACCAAATAGCATAAAAATAGTTAGTGGTAAGATAACGCTATTTATTTATTTTTAACAAGTGACTCCTTAAGCTTTTTACATCTACACACACAACTCAATAAAATTAATTCCTGGTGTGCTCCTTTGGTTACCTTAATTTCCTAGGCGAATCCTTAGTTAGTTAGTTTTTATTTTATTAATAATTGTTATTTATTTTAGTTAAAATTTCCTAAGCAATGGACGTTACTGCATTTATTATTCATTCTTTCAGAGTTCCTGAATCAGGAACTGTGGAAAAATAAAAGTATTTCTTTGACAACCCCCTCCACCTTTATAAAGAAATCAAGATAGTTCAAGTGTAGTAAAATATGAGGCAATTTAGTCTATCCATCACGATTTGTTTTGTAGTACATTAAAAAAAGCCGTATCGTTGTAAATCAGCTGAGCTTAAGAATAAACAAAGTAATAAGGAAAACACTAGATTAAATTTCCTTAAAAATAGTAGATGTGAGATGCATGTGTATATAATGATGTCCATACAACAAAGCTATGAAATCTGGGGAAGACATTGTGGACACGCGGTATATTGATTACATACCAGAACTAAGCTATTTGCAAACTTTGAAACAAAATATGTTGGAGCCGATTTTGAAATCAATGTACATACACACATACATACAAATATAGGTTACTCGCAATAGCATTATTATCTATATGTCTCCTTCCTTTTGTAGAAACTTCAATTAAATGGAACACCTGAATTTACCACTTCAAGATTAAAGTGATAAACTTCCGGCTCCTGTTGGACGACGAGAGTTCTACAGTTTATGCGACTGATCCAAGATAAATGTTCACATAAAAGTAAATTCAGTTAAAACGTTATTTTCTTGGGTAAAATCACTACAGATTTTGCGTATTAAAAATAAATGGTACACATAGTATAATATGATAAAAAATTTACACTTAAATAATCGATGAGAATAATTGAAACAGACTTTTACTGCATAAAAAATCTACTAGTTCCAACAACCCACGACTCTATTTACAACTGTATAGTGATAGAAAACAAAGTATCAAAGGATTTCAGGAGCTAATGGTATGTAGTATAGTTGGTACAGAGGCAGTATGACTATTATTGCAGCCTATCCATCTGTGATTAATTTGTATATTTGGAGTTTGTCAGTTGTTAATAGCCCCATGAACATGAACTTATTTTGAAGACCTTCTGCCATAAAAACAAGAGATAGTTCAGTTTTGGGTGTGATCTAGAAATGTGGCCCCAATACTCTACATTACAAATAAAACAATACATGAAAATATTGTTGCCATCATCTAAATTAAGTTCAGTCTTGTTTCTTTGATTGAAAACATTAATATACAAAAAAGACATTCAAGCTAGGAAGTATCCCCTCCACACTAGGAAAAATGCCTCTGCCATTAGTACCGCAAAAAAAAAAAAAATGGACGCGAAAAACTGATATGCTAAATGCAATCATTGAATGCTTCTTTAGATACATTAAGAGATATTGTCTTAGGTCCGAGAGCTCTTCAACCATATTTTCAACGAAAAATTCCAAGATCAAAATTCATGTTTAAATTTTTAGGAAAAAATCATTATAACCTTCGATTAATTTAGTATACTTTATTTTTAAATATACAACATAGTTTGATAGGATATGTTAAGAAAAATGACATTCTTAAGACATGAAAAGTAACCTAATAAATTGAAAGTGCGTAACCTAATACAATCTAAGTGTCATATTATTATTATAATCTAATCTACTTAATTGAATTCACTGTCTGTACTTTCTCCAATGCTGTTTATATTTTTATATCGACATCAAAATTCAAATCGAGAAGAATTTGTAATGTGTCATACTATATTATAGAAAAATATAATGAAATATTTTTAAAAACACTAATTTAAGATTTTAAATTAAACTTTTTAATTTAAAAAGTACTATTATAATAATTTTGTGTTCTGTAGAATTATTTTTATAAATAATAGGTTTGTACTACTTTTTTTTGTGTCAGTGGCATTTTTTAAGTTTTAACGGGAAACCGTCCAAGCCCCAGTATTTTTACTATCTAACATCGTTTAGCTGTTATAAACATCATTATAAAATGAATAGTCCCACTCGGACCGGATTCGAACCTTTAAAAAGCTCCTATATTTTCTTAGGATCGGACCGGCAACCTTTAGTTGTAAGGGCGAGCACTACAACCACTCAGCTATCCAGCCAGTAATAATTTTGAGTTAGCCACCACAATGTTGGTAAATGGCGGATGAATTCTAAATTTGTAAAATTATCGAAATAATGGGTATAAACATTCAGCATTTTTTGCTAGTTTTTCTTTTCTTCCCATAGTTTTAAAATAACAGTTGTCGCACGTATATCAAACAATATTTATGATTGTCGATAGCGCAAAACAAATCTATTTTTAAGTGCACAGCTGGCAATAATTTAATGAAATATATACGTAATGCATACAATAACTCTTGGTGGCAAAAAAAATCTTTAGCAAACATAAAATCTTAAAATCTTACTTGTACCTTTAGATATAAATTCACAAATAATTTTTAGATGTAATTAAAAGGTATTATTAGATAATTTACTATATTATAGAGTTGTAGAACTACATAGTATTGTGAAAGCTACTACTATTCTGCTTCACGATTTTCATCATATATATGTATAAATGCATATATTTGATTTGTTTTTGTTTAAATTACGACCTATATCAAATTATATTTTTGAAAACTCTACCTAAGTCCTCTTACACTGTAAAGATGACCTGGAATGACACAAATGACCTGGAAAATAACAATATACTTTTTTCTAAGGGTTCAGTGTAATCAGTAGAATAATATTTTAAACCAATATAGTAAATATTGAAGGTGCTGATAAGAAATGCAGACACTACGTTAGTTTAAACCAATGGCACAAGCATCTTGATGACACGGCGTGGTAAGCTTGTTGCTACCCAAGCTTTGTATAATCATTAAAACGATGTTTATTAAAAAGGCATTCTTAAAAGTGTATAAAAACAAAATGGCAAAAACTTTACCCACAAAGAATTTCCGAATCAAAACTATAAAATTTATTATTAAAACATGCTGTCAAGTAGCATTCCGTGTAGATTATGGTGAAAATGTCTCGAAATTAATTCATTGTGTATTTTATTTGTTGTAAACTGGTGTGTACCGTTAATAAATAAATTAATAAGGGAATATACACATTACTGTTATATCAGCCAAAATGTTTTGGCTCTGTTATATAAACCTAAAGTAATTCAGTTTTTAGTTTATAGATGTAAATAAAACTTGTAAATAATGCTACCTCCTATAAATATATTTTAAACATTAAAACTAATAATAAACAACAATTAAAGTAAAAAATAGCGGTGTATTTCATATGAGGTAAAATTATATATTATTTGATTTATTTCACACATAATTTATTATTAATGTAAATACACTTAATTTATTAATATATTCCACTAAATGTAAAAATCTATAGCAATTATGTTCAAAAGTATGGCTTATTAGATGCTTTAATACAACGTTTCTATTTTTTATCAATTAATTTATAAAACATAACACAGAATGCTCATAGTGAAGCAAATTACTATATTTAATTAAAACTCTTATAATTTTTCCAACTCTTAACAAACTCCGTCTTTTCATATCGGACTAAAATTTATTGCTTTAATCTCGGCTCGGTAGGGGCAGGTGTTTCTCCCAAAACGTATTTCGAGCACGGAATAGTAAAACTACCCATACATTTTGATACATTGCATAATATATTTAGGTTACGGTACTGCAATGCCACAGCACCACATTACGTAGGCAATTGACGTAATATTATTTATATTTATATTTTAATTTTAACATTAAAGAATATCAAAATTATACAAGTACAAGTAGGTTTACTGTTACAGACCAAATAGCCAAATTAAGAAAAAGCTTTAAAAAAATACCTAATGTCAGAATCTAAAGACTTCTTGATTAAAAAATTCGAATGTTTATAATAAATAAAAGGATTATTTTGTTTACTTTTCTTGCTGAATGTTTATCCTTAACTTAAACAATTGTTGATAGATTTACTTATCAATTGTAAACTGAGGCTACACATCTTTTGTGTATAAAACCCCAAGCAATCAAAAATATCTAAATTATCCTTTTTTGTTGATATTTCATAAGCTTTAATACAAAGCTACTGGGGATATAATTTTGTTTATAAAATAAATATTGAACAACGATATTGTGTTTAACTAGGAATGTACGCATAACCGGGTGCCGAGGAAATACAACTATTTTGTTATAACTAAATTAATTTTTTGACACTCATAAAAAAAAAGAAAAACTGAAAATCTTATACATTTTTTTGCTACACCCTAATGTTTATAAAAAATATAACCAGGGGATGAATAAATATAACTGGCCCTCTGGTTCGAAATTCAAACAAAAAGGGTTCATCTTGAGCCAAGTGGGTTTAAAGGGGTTTATAACCGAAACATGCTCTTCCTGTATTGCAAGTATTTGTTATTATAACAGCTATCTAATGATAAAATCAATTATCCTTCTCCTATAACTTTAACATTGAAATTTTGAAACTCTGTAGAGCGGAACCATGGGGTCCGATGTGAATTATAATGGGATTCTGCTCATCTACAGTACGGACTATCTTTCAAGCGGTATCCGTGGATTTCTCCTACGTTGGGCACGAACTGAGAAAAAAGGAGGAAAAGAAACCAGCTTGTCCATTAATATAGACTAGAAATCGCCTCCTGATTGAAATTCTACCTCGTCCTGTTTTTTTTCTAGCATTTGTTATTTAAACACAAATAAGCTGTTTAATGATTCCATTAGTTAAACCTCTAGCATTAAATCAACATTGAAAACCTTTAGGGCCTTGCCCTGGGGGCCGAAGTGGGCTATAATGGAATTTTGCTCATCTACAGGAGCATACCTTTCTTACGGTATGCGCGGATTTGTCCTAAGCTGCACATAAGCCGAAAAAAGGAGGAAAAGAAACCCTCTTATTAATATATTAATGCTGGTATTTCAATTTATTCAATTTAGACAAAAATAATTTAAATAAGGAAACTGAATCGGGAATGCATTTTACAAAACAGATAATTGATATTCTTTATAAAAGTTTATTATTATTATTATTTATAAAGGTGAAGTTATATAATACGAATAAAACAAAAGCCTGCAAATTTAATTTAGTTTTGATCAGCGCTATTTACAGGTTACCTCGATATGTTCCTTGTGCCTATAACGGTTTTGCTGAGGAAACTGAGTTTATAGGCCTAAGGTCGGGTACTATCGGACAGCGGGTAGTATCGGACAAACGCTGTTTCCAGCTTTTGCCTCCAGAGACAGAACTTACTAGGACATCAGCAGAAGCACCAAAGAGAAAGACTATTTGAGCGCCATTATGCATTTCGTGCCTCAATAATCGTCTGTGCTGTGACATTTCTTTTTGTTTTTGTGATAATTTCTGTGCGCGTACGTATGTTTGAGACACCAGTGTGCTAAACTGAGTAAATACTTTTATGCTTCGACATCACTATTTGATAATAAATAGGCTTTACTTTGTTTTGGTAGGTGAATGGTTAGTTTAGTTTGGTTATTATGGAAGTGGTAAACAAAATGGCGGACCATGTCAGTCGGGTAGTATCGGACAGAATGGGTCGGTTGTAAATTGTTGAAATAATTGTAAAAAACTTAACGTAATCAATAATTAACTCGCATTATTTATTTTTAGGTTTTCAAACATCATGAGAAAGAAAATGAACAAAAAAAAGCAAAAAAAGTAGTCTTAAAATATAAATACAGGACCACGGACTTCAAAGGCGGAAAATAAGAATGTTTTGAAAAAAGCAAAAGACATAAATGTAAAAAAAATCACAAAAAGGCAATTACAGTTTGAAGAAAGAAGTAGGTCTGAAATACATTGCATTATTTGTGATGAGACATTTCAAGAAAATTCAATACAATGTTCACATTGCAAGGGTTGGCCTCCACAAAAAGCTATGCTCAGCTTGAGGACAGCCATTTCTATTATAATATAGGCCTATGATATTTGTGTTGGGCACGAAGCAAAGAAGAAAAGACTTGAAATAGAAACACCAACAATGTTTTGAGCCAAAGTGATCTTAATTTTGAGACTTTGAAACTCAATTTCCTTTATTTACACTTAAGTTTATCAGCTAAAAAAACTGATAGTGAAAACCAATTTTTTTAATACATAATAGTTAAGTTTTTTATGGTGTTGAAACAATTTGTAACGATAAAAGTGTGTTTTCAGTCTGCAAGTTGTTTTTATTTTAACTACAAGCAGTTGTAGTTAACCCTGTCCGATACTACCCTCCAAAAATCAAATGGGCCCAAAAGTAAGGTTTAGAAAAAGTGTGGAAAAGTGACACATTCATTCATACAATCATTATTATATTAAATGTGTGTATAGATAACATTTCCAACTTTGATACTTTGTAGTAAATTATAATTTCTTTTATCACTAATTAGAAAATCGAAAAAAAGCTTAAGTGTCCGATACTACCCGACCTTCCCCAATAAGTACCGTATATTTCTACAAGACTCACCAATCTTCAAAATAACAGTTATGGCCTACATGTGATATTACGAGTGCCCGTATGGAGAATGAACATTAGTAAACACAGATTGTTTGATGTATTTATCAAATTTATGAACAACGTCCCTAGGTCAGTAAACCTACCTAATCCTGGCTATGGATTCTTTTGGCCAAACTGTAAGAAAAATATCGTAAATACAGTATTAAAAATTAATAAAGTGGTGTAGATACCCGCATCTAGTAATCCAAGAGTTGCAATATGACAACTAGTTGCGACCCCTAAAATGGGGTCATCTTTAAGCCGTACAAGGATTTAAATCAGCTCTTCATTTGAAGATTGTCGTCATTATAAAATCTTTACACATAACACGAATACACGATACGAACAATTAACACGGACGTTTAAATATGAAAATCTAAAAATGAAGTTAAAAATTCTATGAGAATGCAGGTGTCGGGGGGGGGGGGGGGGGGGTTTCATTAATTTCGTGCCGTAGCTATATTCGCAATAACTTACACAATATATATTTCAATAAGAAAAACATAGATGTAGTTATTGAAAGACACAATTAATTGTGAGTATAAATCAGGGTGAAATTTGGGTAAAGCTGCAAAAAACGAGGAAAAACTTTAAAGGTAGTCAATATATTAAATAGATCTTATTGAAATATAATGATTGTATATGGATTTTATTGAAAATTCATTGCCCTCCTTATACATGCATAATATTATAATTAAATAAATGTTCAAATAGTTATTTAAATGTGAATTAATTTAAAACAACACCATTTTTAAGTGACCCAATTTGGAACATAAATTTCAATAAAATGCATATTTGTATAGTTATAAGCGAAATAATTTTGATTAAAAAATATTATATACTTAATACTATGTTTTTTTAGTAATAGTTATCTGGATAATTTGACATTTTAATTAGTAATCGCTTGTTATGCTATTCTGATTAAATTTGTTCTAATAATTTTTACTATGTGAAATATGTATTACACACTAATTCAACGTTAAATAATGCCTCATCTTGCTTATTTTAAAAAGAAAGTGTTGGTATTAAAAAGTAGTGACATTTTCATAATCCGAAAATTAAAAAATATTAACTCTGAAGAATATTTAAGAAGCATCCAAATAAATATAAATCTCTCAAATAAATATAATGTATGTAATCTTGGCAAATAAAAAAAAAAAATAAATAAAAAAAGCACAATAATATTGTAAGTAGTTACTCAATTATTGAACCATATGATTTTTTTATTCACTTCCTTCGATGAGGGCGTGTTTGAACATATTTAACGTAAAATATTTTAGCAACATAAAATTGTTTGTTTTGAAATATTAAACGATTTTACAAATTTTAGAAATAAATGACCGTCAGCTAACATTGGATTTACTGTGAGGAAATCTGTGCTTGTAATATTTATATGGTTACAAGTATTTGTTTGAAATAACATTCAAAAACTACTAAATTAAAATTTTTATGTGTTTGAAACATTGTAAAAGATTCTGCCAATAGAACATCCTTGGTGAAAACAGAAGCAAACGGGACTTGAAGCAAACAAGAAGGCAAAGCAAACATTGCGGCATGTTTGCCGTCAAACCCTGTTTTCTATCTGGAGCAATTTTCACATCAACTTTGTACTATTGAAATAGTAATTTAAAATGTTTTGCTTTGTTGTCTTGTCACTTTTAAAATGAATGGTTTGTTTAATATTCCTTTTTGTTGTACTGCAAGTGCTCTTTTTTACAAAAGTTTTGGTTTGAGTTTAAGATGCAAAAGGATACGTCTTATCGTGATATATGGAAGGTGCATTAGCTGCCACCTCAGTATCCATCTCATTATAAAATAAAAAACCTCAACCTCTTACGACTTGCAAATGCACCGTCCGCTCCTGATCATCATACTCGTATTTACTACATTTAGTCACTGAATTATCAAGTTCAATTCGTTTGCATTCAAAACATAGTATTATCCTTAAATTATAAATTGAAACAACACTACTTTTTTGTTTTTAAGTCATTATCTTATATTTGTTCTGTTTTGTGCGTCCATTAATATTTTTTTACGAATTTGTATCTAATAAACCTACTTAATAACAAACTGATGTGAAATATTTTCATTTAGTACTACATCTATATAATCTCAGAATTTATGTACAAACCTTAATGATCAATACTGTAATTTATTGAACACGGGTTTTATCTCTTGTAAAATAATATAAAATCATTAATTTTCATATTATCTCTAAAAAATCAAAATAAATGCAATAATTATAACTGATACAATAAAAGATTTATTTTATAGTAATTAAAGACGTATAAAAAACATGTTTTATTTGTCAATATCAAAATTATTGGATAACTTATTCATCTTTAATAACTCAATGTGGACGGATAATATGTCAACAATTTCAAACAATTAGTCGTTTCATATCATCGTAGAGACAACAAAATAAACTACAAAATATTCAATATTATGATTTAAATATATCGTTGACCTAGTTTTAAGAACCAAATTATTTTGCACTTCTTAGTTATTAAAACGAATGAATTATTTATCTTAATTGTTTATCACAACTAGCTCATTGTAAATTGCCTTAAAATTAAATGTCGGTTTTTCAGGTATTTCTGTAAATGTAATACATTGGAATTAAGACATTCAGATATAAAAAATCAGGTTTGTACAACATAACATCAAATGAATTATCCATTCAGACAAAGTAACACTACAGTCTAGAAAGAGTTCATTGTATTGGCTAAACTATCCGTGATAAAACGCTCTTAGTTTCCTTGGGTGAACTAGAAGTAGTTTATTCACTTACACAAGTCTCAATTGTACATTTATATAAAATAAATATCAGTTACTTTAAAAATCACAAATTAACATTGACACAATCATTGTTGTCGTGTCTAAAAATTCAAGACCTATATTTATTTTCAAGCTAAAAAATGTTCTATGTTATATGTATATTGTGTCACATAATGTATTAAAAGATCATAGTTTATGTTTGGAAACTGCAAGAAATATACGAAAGCAATAGTCCTTTATGCATGGTTAAAATAGTTTTATATTAAATCATGTGTTAGAGTAGACTTAAATCTGAAAATACTGCACTTTCATGGTTTTATTAATAATACCTTTCCAATAAAGTTTGCTATATAACTTACATTCAATAATAATATAAAATACGTTTACGATAGTAAAATTTCTCTAAGCCCAGAAGTCAAACTCCTTCCCGAACAAAGAGACGAACACCACTCGGGGTAAACAAGAGTCCAGGCAAATGCTATTGAATCCATGTTGTCTACTCAGGTATGTTATTACAAAAACTTTACCAATAAGGTCCCACGTCCAGCTTTTTCGTAAGCACAATCCATTTAGCCGCATCCTGTATCATTAAGTATAGTCCTAGGGTGTTATTTAAAACGCAAAATACAGTTTTAAACTACATTTTTCAGACAAAAAATATACATTTATTATAACTTAAAAAATAATGGTATTTTGTTCAGTTTTGGTGTTTGAATAGACCATTTACAAAAATAAAATGTCATATTCTATTTATTACCTTTTCTCGGACTTCTTTTCAAGTCGTTCTTGTTATTCCACCTATTACATTTAGTCCCAAGTTCTTCGACATGCTTCGGGTTATTTCCTTAATCCCTTACATATTTCTAGACTTAAAATGTAGATGGCTTAATTGTGAATATCCTAAGTGTAAGTTGTTTGTTTTTCACTTTGTTCATCTCCTGATTATTTAATTGCATGGGAACTGTACCATTTGAGTTATCCAGCATTAAAGCCCTATGCATTATTTACTTTTGGGATATAAATAATTAAATATACGAAAAACCCTCAAAACATCAAAGAATTTTAGAACTGTATAAATGTAAGAAGTTTAAGAGCCACTAAACAAAAAATTATGTCCATGATAATTTAGCAAAACTAAACAACACACAATTTAAATGTTTTTAACTAGTTGTGAAAAATGTAACTAACAACAAAAAGTACATTAAATATGTGCTATGTAGGTATACTAATTTTAGTTTCATATCGTTTACTGCGTTTTCAAAAAAAACACCCTGTAGTTTCTAATCATCCTATTATAACACTTAATTACTTTCTAAGACCACGACACAACCAGGGAGTATTTTAAGATAAATATGAATAAAGAATGGTTGTAGAATAAGTGTGATGCTTTGTGTAGATCTGTTACTGTCTAATATTAGTTGTTTCTTCAATTAATCAGGGTCTTTAATAAATAACTAGACAAAAATGACAGCTGGGTTTGGTTTCGAACTATTCGAAAACTTTCTAACTTTTTTTGAGATAGAACAAGCAACCTTAAGGTTCAAAGGTGAACATTATAACCATTGAGCTACCCAGATACTTTAATCTTTGTAATGTTTACTTCATATATGTTTTCCTAGGAAAAGAGGTTGGCGTTCTTCTTTTTGCCTACTTTGCCCCGTCCACATAGACGACGTTTACGGTGCATTAGACGGTGCATGGATCGTACTAGACAAAGTATGGGGGCGAGCAGCTACAGTATGAGGTGAACGGTACTGATAAAGGTCACTGGTAGAACACAGATTTGAACCCACGTCATCGTTGCCATGATCCCCAAGTCCGTTATTTCCTTAATCCCTTACCTATTTCTAGACTTAAAAATGTAGATGGCTTAATTGTGAATATCCTAAGTGTAAGTTGTTTGTTTTTCACTTTGTTCATCTCCTGATTATTTAATTGCATGGGAACTGTACCATTTGAGTTATCCAGCATTAAAGCCCTATGCATTATTTACTTTTGGGATATAAATAATTAAATATACGAAAAACCCTCAAAACATCAAAGAATTTTAGAACTGTATAAATGTAAGAAGTTTAAGAGCCACTAAACAAAAAATTATGTCCATGATAATTTAGCAAAACTAAACAACACACAATTTAAATGTTTTTAACTAGTTGTGAAAAATGTAACTAACAACAAAAAGTACATTAAATATGTGCTATGTAGGTATACTAATTTTAGTTTCATATCGTTTACTGCGTTTTCAAAAAAACACCCTGTAGTTTCTAATCATCCTATTATAACACTTAATTATTTTCTAAGACCACGACACAACCAGGGAGTATTTAAGATAAATATGAATAAAGAATGGTTGTAGAATAAGTGTGATGCTTTGGGTAGATCTGTTACTGTCTAATATTAGTTGTTTCTTCAATTAATCAGGGTCTTTAATAAATAACCAGACAAAAATGTCAGCTGGGTTTGGTTTCGAACTATTCGAAAACTTTCTAACTTTT